>SJXQ01006865.1:161634-179700 GCA_006408695.1 Aepyceros melampus
ACCAGTCCTGGGTGTTCATTGGAAGGACTGATGCTGAGGCTGAAACTCCAATACTTTGGCCACCTTATGTGAAGAGTTGACTCATTGGAAAAAACTCTGATGCTGGGAGGGATTGGGGACAGGAGGAGAAGGGGATGACAGATGGCTGGATGACATCACCGACTCAATGGACATCAGTTTGAGTAAACTCTGGGAGTTGGTGATGGACAAGGAGATCTGGCGTGCTGTGATTCATGGGGTCGCAAAGAGTCAGACACAACTGAGCGACTGAATTGAACTGAACTGAACTTACATTTCTCCCTAAATGTTAGATTCGTATAGTCTAAAGATCATGCAGATTTATAATCAAACCAAATAACATGCTAGGGCTTCCCTTGTGGCTCAGGTGGTAAAGAATCTGCCTGCAATGCAGGAGACCTGGGTTCAATCCTTGGGTTGGGAAGATCCCCTGGAGAAGGAAAAGGCTACCCACTCCAGTATTCTGGCCTGGAGAATTCCATGGACTGTATGACATGACTGAACAACTTTCACTTCACTTCAAAATGTAAGGGAGCATATCATTTTTGTTATAATCCTCATGAATTTAGACTAGTCATTTGGCTGAACATTAGGAATAATTTGTACTGATATTTTCTCATTTAAATGTATATTGCATGTTCCTATGCATCTCAGTCACTCTATGATTACTTTGCATTGACATGTTCGAGATATGCCATTTTTTAGCTTTTTATATTTTGTGTGTACATTGGTTCTTTTCAAACACAAACATAAATTTGGAAAGATCTCATGAGGTTATATGTTTCATTCTTTTAAAGACTAGAACTTAATCTAAAATTTACAATGTCATCCTCTGTTATTTTGTTTAGATTTAAGGTATAACACATTCCATTTCCAAATCTATGTTTCCTGAATTCTTACCAGTCCAGTAATGCTAATTGGCTTATGGGGAATTAGATTAGTCTGAAATTGTGTGTATATTATTTAGAATAGCCCTCTTCACATACCTGGTACTTTGCTGAAGGCATCTCTCTTGTGGTCATGAATAAGTTCATTGTTGTTGAGTATCAGTATTTGCTAATGTGACATATATCTGAGGTGACTGAGAAGAACCATATCTTTGTGCTCTTATCCAAACTGCGCTACTTGTTTCCTCATAAATTTATAGGGTTTTCAATGAAATAGCTTTTATACATTAATTCACCACTTCCCTACACTGTATAGAAATCATTTGTCAAATTAGGGAGAATCCCATGGATGGAAGAGCCTGGTGGGCTACAGTCCATACAGTTCATTGGAGACTGGCTCCAATTCTCTTCTTGATATAATTAAGCCACAGACTTCATGATCCCATATCCTTGCAGACATGCCAGCTGCATTTATCTTCATGCTGTTTAGGCAGAATGCTCATATGCACAATCACTGAAGAGAACTCTCCAACCTGAAAGCATTGCAGATTGGTCTCTGATTTTATTGTTACATTGCAGGACCAAATAGGGATTCCCTGGTGGCTCAGATGGTAAAGAGTGTGCCTGCAATGTGGGAGACCTAGGTTCGATCTCTGGGTTGGGAAGACCCCTTGAAGTAGGAAATGACAACCAACTCTAGTATTATTGAATGGAAAATCTCATGGATGGAGAAGTCTGGGGAGCTACACTCCATGGAGTTGCAAAGAGTTGGACATGACTGAGCAATTTCAGTTTCACTTTCAGGACCAAATAGAAGCTTGTTGGATATGGAGGACAAAATGCTAAGCAGAAATGTACAGTTTGAATAGTTTTTTAATTGTTTAACATAATTAAATATAGTGATTTACTTCAGCCTTGGAGGAATAGATAGTCTAGCTCCAGGTAGAAGTAATTTAATTTAAAAAATATTTTAGAGAACAGTTTGGTAAGAATCATTTATGAAGACATATCTATCCTACAACTCTTAGGAACTGTGTGAAGTGAATTGAAAGTTTTAACCATTATTTTTTTCTGCTGTAATTTTATGTTTATTCCACTGTCATCAGAGAGTGAAAAATGCAATATTAGTGAATAATTATGATAGAATTCATTCACTAAATGTTTACTATATGCCAGGACTTTTTGTACAATATTCATATCTCTCAATATAATATGCTCATTCTAATTTGGAAAATATTGAAATTTTGGACACTCATTTATGTGCACAATGTTACACAATGGACCTTTGATTCAAATGTAAACCTAACTTTTACAGTCTCTGCTCTTTTCTTTTTTTACATTGTAAATGGGTTGGGGAGAACCCTGTTTCTCCTATACAACTCACACAGAATGCTTCAGTAACCAGATGTACAGGAGATTTTCCACATCAATCAGTTCTCTGCCAGGTGTCCTAAAATTCACTTCTCACATTGGTCAAAGTAAGCATAAGAGACACAGGCTAAGGTCTTCATCCCACAAGATGAGCTTCTCCTTCAGATTCCAATAACAAGGAGTGCGTCCCCAGGTTACCCACAACTTCACCTCAAATTAGGGTCCCAAGACTCTCTGAGTTGAAGAATTTGCTAGACTAGCTTACAGAACCCCAGAAAACAATTTAATTATTTATGCCATTTTATTATAAAGGATATGTTAAACAATACAGGTAAAAAGATACATAGTCGAAGGTCTGGAAGTGTCCTGAGCTCATGAGTTTTGTCTTTGTTGAATTGGAACAGGGCCCTTCCTGTCATGTGGATATGGCTACCAATCCTGAAGATCACTAAACTCCGTATTTTAGGGATTTTTATGGAGGTTTCATCACATAGGTATGATTGGCTATTAACTTCTAGCCCCTGTCTCCCCTCCAAAGAATAGGAGGTAGGGCTGAAATTTCCAAGCTTCTAATCATGTCTTGCTTTTCCTGGCAACCAGCCCCTATCAAAGAGCCCACGAATTGTCACATCATGCAAATAAAGGAAACTTCTATCATCCAGGAAATCCAGAGGTTTAGAAATTCTATGGCAGACTCTCCTATCATTCTCCTATCTCTCTGTATTTTATTTTATAATTCCTTTTATTCTTTTTATAATTTTTTATTTTACATTATAGTGGATTTACAATGCTGTGTTAGTTGCAGATATACAGAAAAGCAATTTGGTTATACATACATCCATTCTATTTCAGATTATTTTCCCATATAAGTTATTAGAGATTATTGAGTAGAGTTTTCTTTGCTATGCAGTAGATCCTTGTTGATTATCTATTTTATGTATAGTAGCATATACATGTTCGGAGAAGGCAATGGCAACCCACTCCAGTACTCTTGTCTGGAATATCCATGGGTGGAGGAGCCTGCTTGGTAGGCTGCAGTCTATGGGGTCACGAAGAGTCGGACACGACTGAGCAACTTCACTTTCACTTTTCACTTTCATGCATTGGAGAAGGAAATGGCAGCCCACTCCAGTGTTCTTGCCTAGAGAATCCCAGGGACGGGGGAACCTAGTGGGCTGCCATCTATGGAGTCGCACAGAGTTGGACACGACTGAAGTGACTTAGCAGCAGCAGCAGCAGTATATATATGTTCATCCCAAACTCTTAAATAATCCCTCCCCTCACCTTTCCCTTTTGGTAACCCTAAATTTGTTTTCAAAGTCTGCTTTATGTATAAGTTTATTTGTATCATTTTTTTTTAATTCCACAAATAAATGATATCATGTGATATTTATACTTGTCTGTCTTCAGTTAGTATGATAATTTCTAGGTCCCATTCATTTGCAAATTGAATCATTGCATTTGTTTTTCAGGCTGAGTAATATTCCATTATATATATGTACCATCTTCTTTATCAGTTCCTCTGCTGATGAACATTTGGGTTGCTTCCATGTCTTGGCTATTATAAACAGCACAGCATGGTGGCTCAGCTGGTAAAGAATCTGCCTGCCAGTGCAGGAGATGCTAGAGACATGGGCTTGATCCCTGTGTTGGGAATATCTCCTGAATGAGAAAATACAACCTGCTCCAGTATTCTTGCCTGGAGAATCCCATAGACAAAGGAGCCTGACACCCTATAGTCCCTGGATCACAAAGAGTTGGACATGACTGAACATACACACATGCATGCAGTGAACAGTGGGGTGGATGTACTACTCAAATTACGTTTGCTTGTTTTTTGTTTTTCTGTGTATATGCCCAGGAGTGGGATTGCTAGATCATAAGGTAACTCTTGTCTTAGTTTTAAAGGAATCTTCCTTCTGTTCTCGATAGTGGCTGTACAAAATTTACATTTCCACAAGAGAAAAGAGAGTTTCCTTTATTCCACACCCTCTCCAGCATTTATTGTTTATAGACTTTTTGATGACATTCTGACTAGTGTGAGGTGACACCTTACTGTAGCTTTGATTCATGATTCTCTAATAATTAGTGATAGTAAACATCTTTCCATGTGCTTTTTATTTTCTATTTAATTTAATCTATTTATTCTATTTCTTAGTTTTTTCCATGTTCTATTCTTTTACATGGACATCTGTTATGTATTCTCTGGAGAAATGTTTATTTAGAGTTTCTTCCCATTGTTTGATTGAGTTGCTATTTTCTGTGTCTGTTTTCTTTTTCTGATATAGAGCCACATGAAATGTTTGTATATTTTGGAGATTAATCTATTGTCGGTCACTTCATTTGCAAATATCTTTCCTGTTCTGTGGACTGTCTTTTGTTTGTTTATGGTTTCTTTTGCTATCCAAAATATTTTAAATTTAATTAGGACTAAGTTGTTTATTTTTGTTTTTATTTTCATTATTCTAGAAGTAGATCCAAAAATATATTGCTTCAATTTATGTCAAGGGCTTCTCAGGTGGTGCTAGTGGTGAAGAATCCACCTAAAAATGCAGGAGATGTGAGATAAGGGTTCAATCCCAGGTCAGGAAGATCCCCTGGAGGAAGGTACAACCCACTTCAGTATTCTTGCCTGGAGAATCCCATGGACAGAGGAGCCTGACAGGCTACAGCCCCTAGGGTGGCAAAGAGTCGAACTTGACTGAAGCGACTTAGCACACAGCAAGTTATGTCAAATGAGAGTTCTCCCAATGTTTTCTTCTAAGAGTTTTATAGTATCCAGTTTTCCTTTTAGGTCTTTAATCCACTTTGAGTTTATTTTTGTGTATGGTGTTAGAGAATGTTCTAGTTTTATCCTTTTACAAATAGCTGTCCAGTTTTCCCAGCACAGTTTACTGAAGAGATATTCTCCATTGTATATTCCTGACTCTTTTATTGTATTAGAGATTAATTGACCATAGGTGTGTGGGGTTAGTTCTCAGCTTTCTGTCTTGTTCCATTGATCTCTGTGACTGTTGCTGTGCTAAAGCCATACTGTTTTGATTACTGTGCTTTGCAATATTGTGTGAGCTCAGGTAGCCTGATACCTCCAGCTCCCTTTTTCTCTCTCAGGATTACATTGGCTATTCTGAGTCTTTTTTGTCCATACAAAGTATTTTTTTGTTACCAGTTCTGTGAAAAATGCCACTGATAATTTAATAGGGATTGCATTGAATCTGTAGTTTGCCTTGGGTGTTGTAGTCACTTTGATACTATTGATTATTCCAATCCAAGAACATGGTATATGTTTCCATGTATCTGTGTCATTGATTTTGTTCATCATACAGTTTTCAGAGAACAGGTCGTTTGCTTCCTTAGGGAGCTTTACTCCTGGGTATTTTATTCTTTTTGATGAGATGGTAAATGAGGTTGTTTCTTTAATTTCTCTTCCTGATCTTTCATTGTTAGTATAGAAAAATGCAGCAGATTTCAATGTATTAATTGTTTATCCTGCAGCTTCAACGAATTCATTGATGAGTTCTGGTAATTTTCTGGTAGCATCCTTAAGATTTTTTATGTATGGTATCATGTCGTCTTCAAACAATGACAGTTTTTCTTATTTTCCAATTTGGGTTCTTTTTACTTCTTTTCCTTCTCTGATTATAGTGGCTACATATTCTGAAACTTTGTTGAATAAAAATGATGAAAGTAGACAACTTTATCTTGTTCTTGGAATTTTTATCATACATGGATATTGAATTTTGTCAAAATCTTTTTTTGCATCTATTGAAATGATAATATGGTTTTACCATTGAATTTGTTGGTGTTTGGTGTATCAAACTGATTCATTTGGAGATATTGAATGAAAACAAAGAAAGAAAAAGAAAGAAACAGGCATCCCTGGAATAAACCTCTCTTTATTGTGGTGTATGATCCTTTTAATGTATTTTTGGATTTGGTTTGCTAGTACTTTCATGAGGATTTTTGCATTTAAGATCATCAGTGATATTGGCTTGTAATTTTCTTTTCTGTGGTATCTTTGTATGGTTTTGGTTTTAGGACTATGGTGGCCTCATTGAGTGAGTTTGGGAGGTTTCATCTCTGCAAATTTTTGAAAGGCTTTCAGAAGGATAGATGTTTACTCTTCTCAAATATTTGACTATTTGCCTGTGAAGTCATCTGGTCCAGACTTTTGTTTGTTGGAAGGTTTCAAATCATAGTTTCAATCTCAGTACTTGTGATTGGTCTATTCACATATTCTATTTCTTCTTGGTTCAGTCTTAGAAGATTGTACCTTTCTAAGAATTTGTCCATTTATTCTAGGTTGACCATATAGTTGTTTATAGTAGACTCTTAGCCTCTTTTGATGCTTTATATTTCTACTATCAGTTATAACTTCTCCATTTTTAATCTATAATTTTATTGATTTGTCATTTTCCTTTTTTCTTGATGACTCTCGCTGAAGATTTATCAATGTTGTCTATCTTTTTAAAGAGCCAGCTTTTTGTTTCACTGATATTTTCTATTGTTCCTCATCTCTATTTCATTGATTACTGCTCTGATCTTTATTTCTTTCTTTCTTTCTACTGACTTTGGTTTTGTTTGTTCTTCTCTCTCTAGTTGGTTTAGGTGTAAAGTTAGGCTATTTATTTCAGATTTTGCTTGTTTCCTGACTTAAGATTGTATTTCTATAAACTTCCTTCTTAGAACTTTGGTGATTTTTTTTTTTTTTTTTTTTTTTGCTGCATCCCATAGGTTTTGGATCATCATGCTTTCATTTTCATTTGTCTCTAGGTATTTTTTTTTTTAATTTCCTCTTTGATTTCTTCAGTGATTCATTGGCTGCTTAGTAACATATTATTTAGCCTCCATGTGTTTGCAGTTTTTAGTTTTTTCTAGTTTATTTCTAACTCATAGCATTGTAGTCAGAGAAGATACTTGAAATGATTTTACTTTTGTTAAATTTATCGAGGCTCATTTTATGGCCCAGCATGTGATCAATCCTGGAGAATGTTCCATGGGCACTTGAGGACAATGTATATTCCACTGCTTTGGATGGAATGCTCTATAAATATCAATTAATTCCATCATGTCAATCTGTCTCAATGATTTGTTCTTTGATGAAAGTGGACTGTTAAATCCCCCACTATTATTGTGTTATTGTCAATTTCTCCTTTTATGGCTATTAGTATTTACCTTATATATTGATGTGTTTCCATGTTGGGAGCATATATATATTTCCAATCAATATATCTTCTTGGATTGAGCCCTGATCATTTTGTACTATCCTCCATTGTCTCTTGTAAAATTTTTTAAAGTCTATTTTTTCTTAGGAATAAATATTGCTATTCTGGCTTTCTTTAGATTTCCATTTGCATGAAATGCCTTTTACCACCTCCCCCCTCCCCTTACTTTCAGTCTGTATATTTCCCTAGATCTGAAGTGGGTCTGCTATAGGCAGTATACATACAGGTCTTTTTTTGTATTTACACAGAAGGTCTATGTCTTTTGGTTGAAGCATTTAATCTATTTACATTTAATTATCAATGTGTATGTTCCTATTGCCATTTTGTTGTTTTGGATTTGGATCTGTAGTCCTTTTTTCTTTCCATCCTCTTTTGTTCTATTCTCTGCCAGAGTCCAGCTCCAGTAGTCGGGGATTCAAACTGAAGAAATGAACAATGTTGGCGATGAGGCAGCCTCTCAGTTTTCTTGGACTGCCTATGTATTTCAAGTTTAAGATTCTCTTTTATACTTTTTTTTAATTAATTTTTATTTTTTAGTGTGTTTTGCTTTACAATACTGTATTCATTTTGCTATCATTGATATGAATCAGCCACGAGTATACATGAACTCCCAATCCTGACCCCCACCTCCCTCCTCCCGCCCCACATCTTCTCTCTGGATTATCCCCGTGCATCAGTCCCAAGCATCCTGCATCCTGCATCAAACCTGGACTGGCGATTTGTTTCACTTATGATATCATACATGTTACACTGCCACTCTGCAAACTCATCCCACCCTCTCCCTCTCTCACAGAGTCCAGAAGACCGTTCTATATATCTGTGACTCTTTTGCTGTCTTGCGTACAGGTTTATCATTACCATCATTCTAAATTCCATATATATGTGTAAGTATACAGTATTGGTGTTTTTCTTTCTGGCTTACTTCACTCTGTATAATCGGCTCCAGCGTCATCCACCTCATTAGAACTGATTCAAATGTATTCTTTTTAATGGCTGAGTAATACTCCATTGTGTATATGTACCACTGCTTTCTTATCCATTCATCTGCTGATGGACATCTAGGTTGCTTCCATGTCCTGGCTATTACAAACAGTGCCGCAATGAACATTGGGGTACACGTGTCTCTTTCAATTCTGGTTTCCTTGGTGTGTATGCCCAGCAGTGGGATCGCTGGATCATAAGGCAGTTCTATTTGCAATTTTTTAAGGAATCTCCACACTGTTCTCCATAGTGGCTGTACTAATTTGCATTCCCACCAACAGTGTAAGAGGGTTCCCTTTTCTCCACACCCTCTCCAGCATTTATTGCTTGTTGACTTTTGCATCGCAGCCATTCTGACTGGTGTGAAATGGTACCTCATTGTGGTTTTGATTTGCATTTCTCTGATAATGAGTGATGTTGAGCATCTTTTCATGTGTTTGTTAGCCATTCGTATGTCTTCTTTGGAGAGGTGTCTATTTAGTTCTTTGGCCCATTTTTTGATTGGGTCATTTATTTTTCTGGAGTTGAGCTGCAACATTAGGTCAGAGGTTTGAGAGTTTCAGTTCCCCCTCACCCAGATTTATCTCCATAAATCATTGTTTCTCTTCAGAGTTCTGCTTCCGTGATTTTCTGGGAATCAGCTTCACCATCCGTCCATGAGATTTTCAAGGCAAGAGTACTGGAGTGGGTTGCCATTTCCTTCTCCAGGGAATCTTCCCAACCCAGGCATTGAACTCAGGTCTCACATTATGACAGACACTTTACTGTCTGAGCCACCAGGGAAGTCCATCTATTATCTGCTTCCTCTTATGTGTCCTGTAGTTAACTTGTGATCACATTGTAACTCAGGCTCCATTCCTCAGTTTAGTACTTATCTTCCTAAGTCCTGTTTGCCCCTAACATCCTGAGCTCACTATCTCTTAAAAAGGCTTCTAGCTATAGTGTCTCTAAAAATTCCTAACTTCTATAAGCTATAGTGAAATATGCTAACTTTACAACACTCCTTAAATCTTTAACTTCTAACTATTTTAATTATTTCTAAGCTCTAAATTCAGTAAACTCCTTTGCCGTAAACATTCTCCTCACAAATAGGCTTCACATAGCAATCCCTCCCGTGGCCTCAAGCTGCAGCCTATGTGCTCATCCTGGAACACTCTTTTGTAAAAGTCCTTAAACAAATGTCAATGATTAACTTTATGAATTATTCTCTGAGCACAGCTGCAGAAGGCTTTGTGCCTTCTCATGCTCCTCTCAAGAACAATAAGCACCTTAATATTCCTTTTCAGTCAACTCAGCCAAGGAGAGGGAAAAACAAGTCAGAATGACAGGGCCTAATTCTTTCATCCCTGGTCCATGCCTGCGGAATGAGGAGAGGGATCTGGGGCCATGCATCCATTTTGTCAGTAATGCCTAACACGGCTCCCAACAATTCTCTTCTGATCTGATGACTATTTTTAGCATTATATTTGGATTCCTTGTGTATGTGTGTGTATCTATTGTAGATTTTTTGGTTTGAAGATACCATGATGTTTTGATATAGCAGTCTATATATAACAAGATTGATTTATGTTGCTGATATCTTAATTCCAAATACATTTCCAATGTCCTATTTTTGTACTATTCTCTTCTCATGATTGTGATTTTGATATTATATGTATGTGTGCACAATTCCTACTATTGTTTTTGCCTTTTCCATTCATCATTTTCTTGTTTCTGGTTGTGGCCTTTTGTCTTCCATTTAGAGAATTCTTTGGCACTTTTTGTAAAGATGTTTTGCTGGTACCAATTTTTCTTAACTTTTGCTTATCTATAAAGCTTTTCACTTTTCTGTCAAGTCTGAACAAGACCCTTAGTGGGTAGAGTATTCTTGGTTGTAGATTTTTCCCTTCACTATTTTAAATATATTGTGCCACTCCCTTCTAGCGTACCATGTTTCTACTGAAAAATCAACTGATAACCTTATGAGGATTCCCTTGTACACTATTTATTGTTTTCCCTTGTCACTTTTAATATTTTCTGTCTTTAATTTTTGTCCATTTGATTCATATGTGTCTTGGTGTGTTCCTCCTTGGGTTTATCCTGCATAAGACTCTTTATGCTTCCTGGACTTGAGTGTTTCCTTTCCCATGTTAGGAAAGTTTTCTGCTATCATCTCTTCAAATATAGTCTCAGAGCCTTTCTCTTCTCCTGGGAACCTTACAATGAGAATATGGGTGCTTTAATGTTGTCCTAGAGGTTTCTTTGTTCATCCTCATTTTTCTCATTCTTTCTTTTTTCTGTGGCAGTGATTTCAACCAGTCTCTCTTCCATCCTATTTATTCATATGCTTCATTTCTTCTGCTACTGATTCCTTATATTTTTAATCTCAGTTATTATTCATCTCTGTTCTTTAAAGCTTTTAGATTTTTACTAAACATTTCTTGCATCCTCTTGGTCTGGTCCTCCATTATTTTTCCAGGATGGTGGATTATCTTTACTATGATTATTGTGAATTATTTTTCAGGTGGATTGACTTGATCCACTTCTCTTAGTTACTGTTCTTGGGTTCTTTTTCCTTCATCTGGAACATATTTCTTTTCTATCTAATTTTGTCTAACTTTGTTTGTAGTCTCAATTATTCAAGTTGCAGGATCATAATACTTCTTGGTTCTGGTGCCTGCTCCTGGTGGGTAAGGTTGGTTAAGGGGCTTGTGCAGACTTCTTGGTGGGAGGGACTTTTCCTGACCACTGGTGAGTGGACATGGTCTTGTCCCTTTGGTGGCCAGGATTGTGTCAAGGGATGTGTTTATAGACAGCTGTTGGCTGAGAAAGGCTTTAGGCAGCCTGTCTGATAATGGGTGGGGCTGTGTTCCCACTCTGTTGGTTATCCGACCTGAGGCATCCCAGCACAGGAGTCTGCAGACTGCTGTTGTTCTTCAATCGGACTCTTTTGCAACCACATGAACTGCAGCATGCTAGGCTTTCTTGTCCTTCACTATCTCCTGGAGTTTGGTCAAACTCGTATCCACTTGAATCAGTGGTGCCATCCAACCATCTCATCCTCTGTCACCCCTTTCTTTGCCCTCAATCTTCCCCATCATCAGGGTATTTTCCAGTGAATCAGTTCTTCAATCAGGTAACCAAAGTATTGGAGCTTTAGCTTCAGCATCAGTCCTTCCAATGAATAGTCAAGGTTAATTTCCTCTAGAATTAACTGGTTTGATCAATTTGCCCTCCAAGGGACTCTCAAGAGTCTTCTCCAGCACGACAAATCAAAAGCATCAATTATTTGCTGCTCAGCCTTCTTTACAGTCCAACTTTCACATTCACACATGACTACTGGAAAAACCATAGCTTTGATTATACCGACTTTTGTCAGCAAAGTGATGTCTCTGTTTTTTAATACACTGCCTAGGTTTGTCATTACTTTCCTTCCAAAGAGCAAACATCTTTTAATTTCATGACTGCAGTCACAATATGCTATGATTTTGGAACCCAGGAAAATAAAATCTGCCACTGTTTCCACTTTTCCCCCCATCTATATTCCATGAAGTGATGAGACCAGATGACATGATCTTAGTTTTATAAATCTTGAATTTTAAGACAGCTTTTTCACTCTCCTCTTTCACTTTCATCAAGGGGTTCTTTAGTTCCTCTTCACTTTCTACCAGTAGAGTGGTATCATCTTCATATGAGGTTGTTATATTTCTTCCATCAGTCTTTATTCTAGCTTGTGATTCATCTATCCCAGCATTTGCATGATGTACCCTGAATATAAGTTTAAAAAGCAGAGTGACAATATACAGCTTTGAAGAGCTAATTTCTCTACTTTGAAGAAGTCCATTGTTCCATGTTTAGCTCTAACAATTGCTTCTTGATCTGAAACAGGTTTCTCAGGAGACAGGTAAGGTGGTCTGGTATTCCCCTGACCTTGAGAATGTTCCAAAATATTTTGTGATCCACGCAGTCAAAGGCTTTAGTGTAGTCAATGAAGCATAAGTAAAAAAATATTTTTCCCCCAAAATTCCTTCTTTCTCTATGATTGAGCAAATTTTGGCAATTGATTTCTAGTACCTCTGCCTTTTCTAAATCCAGCTTGAACATCAGGAAGTTCTCAGGTCATGTAATGTTGAAGCTTAGCTTGGAGAATTTTGAGCATCACTTTGTTAGTGTGTGAAATGAGTGCATTTGTGTGGTAATTTGTATATTCTTTGGCATTGCCTTTCTTTGGGATTGGAATTAAAACTGACCTTTTCCAGTCCTGTGGCCACTGCTGAGTTTTCCAAATTTGCTGACCTATTGAGTGCTGCACTTTCATAGCATCATCCTTTAGGATTTTAAATAACCCAGCTGGAATTCCATCTCTTCCATTAGCTTTGTTCACAGTGATGCTTCCTAAGGCCCTCTTGACTTCACACTCCAGGATGTCTGGCTCTAGGTGAGTGACCACACCATTATAGTTATCTGGGTTATTAAGACCTTTCTATATAGTTCTGTGCACTCATGCCATTTTTTCTGCTCCTGTTATGTCCGTACTTCGTCCTTTACTGTGCCCATCCTTGCATTTAGTGTTCTCTAGATAGCTCCAGTTTTTCTTTTGTTGTTGTTTGTTTGTTTTTTAAGATACTTGTAATCTTTCTCATTCTAGCATTGTCCTCTATTTCCTTACGCTGTTCACTTAAAAGGGGCTTCTTATCTCTCCTCAATAGTCTCTGGAACTCTGCTCTATCTTTCCTTTTCTCTCTTGCCTTTTGCTTCTCTTCTTTCCTCAGCTATTTGTAAAGTCTCATCAGACAACCACTTCGCCTTGTTGCATTTCCTTTTCTTTGGGATGATTTTAGTTACCACATCCTGTACAATGTTATGAACCTCTGTCCTTAGTTCTACAGGCTCTTTGTCTATCAAATCTAATTCCTTGAATCTGTTTGTCACCCCCACTGTATAATCATACCAGATTTGACTTAGGTCATACCTGAATGGTCTGGTGATTTTTTTCCAATTATGTGCAATTTTTCAATATGGAATTCATGATCTGAGCCATAGTTGGCTACCAGTCTTGTTTTTGTTTTTGTTGACTGTATACAGCTTCTCCATCTTCAGCTACAAAGAATATAATTTCTCATTTTGGTATTGACCAACCATCTGGTGATGTCCATGTATAGAGTCGTCTCTTGTGTTGTTGGAAGAGGGCGTTTGCTATGACCAGTGTATCCTCTTGGAAAAACTCTGTTAATATTGGTCTTGCTTCATTTTGTATTCCAAGGCCAAACTGGCCTCTTACTCCAGGTATCCCCTAACTTACTTTTGCATTCTAGTCCCCTATGATGCAAAGGACATCTCTCTCTCTCTCTCTCTCTCTCTCTTTTTTTTTCTTTCTTGGTGTTAATTCTAGAAGGTCTTGTAGGTCTTCATAGAACTGTTCAGCTTCTTCAATATTAGTGGTTGGGCATAGACTTGGGTTACTGTGATGTTGAATGGTTTACCTTGGAAATGAACGAAGACCATTCAGTTGTTTTTGAAACTGCACCTGAGGACTGCATTTCAGACTATTTTCTTGACTATAAGGGCTACCCCATTATTTTTTAAGGATTATTGCCCACAGTAGTAGATATCATGGTCATCTGAACGAAATCTGCCTATTTCTATCCTTTTTAGTTCACTGATTCCTGAGATATAGATGTTCATTACTGAAATATCCTGCTTGACCACATCCAATATACCTTGACTCATGGACCTAACATTCCAGTTCCCATGCAATATTCTTCTTTACAGCACTGGAGTTTAATTTTACCACCAGACATATCCACACTGAGCATCATTTCTCCTGTGGCTCGGCCTCTTCATTCCTTCTATAGCTGTTTCTCTGCTCTTCCTCAGTAGCATATTGAACACCTTCCAATCTGGGGAGCTCATCTTCCAGTGTCATAACTTTCTGCCTTTTCATAATGTTCATGGGGTTCTTCAGGCAGGCTATGGGCTGGGGCCAAGTCTCAGTGCCAAAATAATAACTGGGAGAGCTTCTGGAGAGCTAATGCCAATGAGTATTCCCAGAGACATCCACCACCAGTGTCCCTGCCCCATAGTGAGCCATAGCCAACCTTAGCTTCCCCAGGAGACCTTTGAAGACTGGTAGGTAGATCTGGCCAGGTTTCTATGGAGTTACTGCTTTGCCAAGGTACTCAGTGCACGTGAAAAATTGTATGTGCCCTCGAAGAGTAGAAGGAAGCCCTGTTTCCTCCAGTCCTCTGATGCTATTGCACACATGACCTACTGGTCTTCAAAGAAAAATGCTCTGGGGGCTCCTCCTCCCAGTGCCAGACTCCCAGGCTGGGGAGTCTTACCTAAGTATCAACTCTGACTCCTGTGGGAGAATCTCTGAAATATAATTATTTTGCAGAATGTGGGCAACCCACTTGGCAGATGGTTTTCCCTGTTAACTTTGATGGTAAAGATTCTGCCTGCAATGCAAGGGACATGAGTCCAAACCCTGGGTCAGAAAGATCACTTGGAGGGGAGCATGGTGACCCACTCCAGTATTTTTGTCTGGAGATTAGCATGGGCAGCAGAGCCTGGTGGGATGCAGTCCATGGGATCACAAAGAGTTGTATACTACTGAGTGACTAATTTTTACTTTCACCTGGCAGGTATGGGATTTGATTATATCATGAAAGTGCTCCTCCTATTGTCTCATTGTGGCTTCTTCTTTGTCTTTAGGTATAGTATAACTTATTTGGTAGGCTTGATTCTTTTTTATTGATGATTATTCAGAGTTCAGACTTTGAGGAGATATTCCATGGCCAAGGGCAAATGAGAAGCCCCAGCAAGATGGCAGTAGGGGGTGAAATCATGTTTAGAATCAAACCCCATACCTGCCAGAGGTGTTCAGAGGGCTCAAACAAACCTTGTGCACACCAAGACCCAGAGACCCCCTACAAAGACTGAGACAGAACTGTGTTTGAGTGTCCCCTGCAGAGGCACAGGTCAGCAGTGGACTGCTGCAGGGGCAGGGGCTCTGGATGCAGCAGACCTGGGTGGCATAAGACCTCTTAGAAGAGGTAGCCATTAATCCTACAATAGAGCTGCCAGAACTTACAACAGGACTGGGGAAACAGACTCTTGGAGGGCACAAACAGAACCTTGTGCTCACCAGGACCCAGGAGGAAGGAGCAGTGATCCCACAAGAGACTGACCCAGCCTTGCCTGTGAGTGTCCATGAGTCTCTGTTGGACACATGGGTCAATGGTGGCCAGCTGTAGGGTTGGGGGCACCGAGTGCAGCAGTGCTTGCATGGGACCTTTTGAAGCAAGTTACCATTATCTTCATTACCTCCACCATAGTTTGGCCCCAGGTAAATAACAAGGAGGGAAACAGTCCTACCCATCAACTGAAAATTGAATTAAAGTTTTATTGAGCATGGCCAGCCAATCAGAACAAAACAAAATTTCCCCTCAGTCAGTCTCTCCCATCAGGAAGTTTCCATAAGCCTCTTATCCTTCTCCATCAGAGGGCAGATAGACTGAAAACCACAGTCACAGAAAACTAACCAATCTGATCACATGGACCACAGCCTTATCTAACTCAGTGAAACTATGAGGCATGCCATGTAGGTCCACCTAAGACTGGCATGTCCTGGTGGAGAGTTTTGACAAAATATGGTCCACTGGAGAAGGGGATGGCAAACCACTTCAATATTCTTGCCTTCATGAATAGCATGAAAAGGCAAAAAGACAGGACACTGAAAGATGAACTCCCAAGGTCTGTAGATGCCCAATATACTACTGGAGATCAGTGAGAAATAACTCCACAAAGAATGAAGAGACAGAGCCAAAGCAAAACAAAAACAAAAGCACCCAGTCGTGGATGTGACTGGTGATAGAAGTAGTCTGATGCTGTAAGAACAATATTGTATAGGAAGCTGGAATGTTAGGTCCACGAATAAAACCAAATTGGAAGTGGTCAAACAGGAAATGGCAAGAGTGAACACTGACATTTTAGGAATCAATGAATAAAATAACTAGAATGGGGAATTTTAACTCAGATGACTATTACTTCTACTTCTGTGGGTAAGACCATTTTTTGGGCTCCACAGTAATCACAGATGGTGACTGCAGCCATGAAATTAAAAGATGCTTGCTTCTTGGAAGAAAAGTTATGACCAACCTGGACAGCACATTAAAAAGCAGAGACTTTACTTTGCCAACAAAAGTCCATCTAGTCAAGGCTATGGTTTTTCTAGTAGTCATGTATGTATGTGAGAGATGGAGTATAAAGAAGCCTAGCACTGAAGAATTGATGCTTTTGAACTGTGGTCTTTGAGGAGACTCTTGAGAGACCCTTGGCCTGCAAGGGTCCAATCAGTCCATCTTAAAGGAAATCAGTCCTGAATATTTATTGGAAAGACTGATGCTGAAGCTGAAACTCCAATACTTTGGCCACCCAATGTGAAGAACTGACTCATTTGAAAAGACCTTGATGCTGGGAAAGATTGAAGGTGGGAGGAGAAGGGGACGACAGAGGATGAGATGGTTGGTTGGCATCACTGACTCGATGTACAAGAATTTGAGTAAATTTTGTGAGTTGGTGATGGACAGGGAGGTCTGGCATGCTGCAATCCATGGGGTCCCAAAGGACATGACTGAGCGACTGAACTGAAACTGAAACTAATTCAACATTTAGTTGTGATTTTTGTGTTTTCACAACAGGGGGTGAGCTCAGTCCCTTCTACTTGCTATTCTTTCTCCCTCCTTTCAATCTTAAACACTTCTATCAAAATCAATTCTATATTATCTTATGGCTTAATGGTTCTAATTAGGGATTATTTTATATTTTATGTCTCAATATAGTGATGTATTGTTGGGGTATTCAGGACAGTAGAAATACTTTAAGTTAAAAAAGAAATCTGCCTTCTCCATTTTTGAGGTTTGATGTTTTATCTGTCTTAACTTGTTTTTCCTCTTGGTAGTAGATAACAGCCAGAATTAACAACTAGCCTATCTACTTTTGGAAAGCATCNTCCATTTTTGAGGTTTGATGTTTTATCTGTCTTAACTTGTTTTTCCTCTTGGTAGTAGATAACAGCCAGAATTAACAACTAGCCTATCTACTTTTGGAAAGCATCCTCTAAACACAGCACTTGTGGAGGTCTTATAATTCATATGAGTAATTAAGCTTTGAGCATCTGTTATGCTTTACCTTCTAAAAGAAAGATGAGTGTCCTAACACAGATTCTATGATGTGTTGTGGGTATAGGTGGAGAGGGGGGCTTTTTTGAGTAGTTTCAGTTTCTAAGCTATGATCTCAATAATTAAAATTTTCATTACATTGATGGACAGATGTGTGTTACACACCTGTGGACAGTTACGGTGGTCACTGAATGAAAAAGAATTGAATAGAATGAAGTATAAATTAGCAACACCAGATTATTTTAAAGCTGTGAAGCAGCCACAAGGTGAAATATTCTACAGTAATTAAATAATCTTAGCAGGTTATTACTAACATGGGCAAAATTTCAAAATACATCTCACACTAAAAGTAAACACAATTATATGAAACCAATCACATAAATGTAACATGGGTATATGAAAGGATGGAAGTATGTGTTGCTA
>SJXQ01006866.1:0-14871 GCA_006408695.1 Aepyceros melampus
CATAAATCAATAGAATTGAGAGTCTAGAAATAAATCCTCACATTTACAGTCAATTGATTTTTGGCAAGGGTGCCCAGACAATTTAATGTGGGAAGAAAAACCTTTTCCAAAACGTGATGCTGGGTGAGACACCTTGATATTCACATGCTATCCTAATTCACATCATACACAAAAATAACTCAAATGTCCATCAACTGATGAGTAGATAAAATGTGGTATATTCATACAATAGAATATTATTCAACAATATATGAAGCTCTGATGCTTGCTACAACATGGATGAAACTTGAAGCCATTATACTAAGTGAAAGAAGGCAATTACAGAAGAATTATTATATAATTCCATTCAAATGAAATTTCCAGAATATGTAAATCTAGACAGACCAAGAGTAGAACAGAGTTGCCTAGGGCTGAGAAGGTTAGGGGAATGGGAAATGGCTGCTAATGGATATGAGGTTTCTTTTTGAGGTGATAGAAATGTTTTAAAATCAGTTGTGGATGGTTATGCAACTCTGTGAATACACTCATGACAACTGAATTGTACACTCTGAGTGAACTGAATGGTTTGTGGATTATACCTCAATAAAGCTGCCATATTTTTTAACTGATTGGTTGACTTGGTCAGATGCCTACACCTTAGCTGCAAAGAAGCGTGGGAAAGTGACTATTGGCTTTTTTCATCTTCCTCCTACCAAAACTCATATGGTAAAGAATTCTTCAAATCTAAAAGGATAACTCAGGTCCTAGGCAGACCCAAAAACTAGATAAATATTTTCTAAGGTAGTTAAGTGTATAATAATTACTATGTGAGTTGAGAGTGTAATAAGTAAAACCAAGTGCAAAAGGAATTAAGTCTCCCAGGAGGAGAAAAGTTTTTTTGAGAGGAAAAGCACTGATAGTGGCCCTTTCCTGAGCTCATTCAGGACATGTTGTACTCTCCTGTCATGGGTATATATTATTCTTATCTCCTCTAAGAAACTGTAAGATCACTGAGAGCTACCTGCAGGTCTCAACCAAATCCAGCAAGTCCCAAATGGTCAGTAATTGATTAAACTAGTTGTGATATCATACACATTCACAGCTGTCGGTTTTACTATTCTAAGTTTAGGATGATTTTTATCCAGAGTTTAAAACTATGCATTAACTGGAAGATTTGAGAGCTTTTCAGCATTGAGGGGCTCTCCTGTCTCTGGGTTACTGCCTCACTGTGCTTGTGCTCCTCAGTCACTCAGTCGCGCCTGACTCTGTACGCCTCCGTGGACTGCAGGCACCAGGCTCTCTGTCCACGGAATTAAGAATACTGGAGTGGGTTGCCATTTCCTATTCTTGTTTCCAAATGTAGCTAAGATTGGCTTTTTAGTAACAAACCTCTTTCTTCCTGACTTTTGCTTAGACAAATATTTTCAATTAATGGGTTGGTTACTTTACTTTGTTAGGACCTACTTCAGCTCTTTACAAAGCATCCTGTACTCTTAACTTGACTAAAGCTCTAGGCCCAAAGATTCATATGTAGATTGAAAATGAAAGTCATGTAAACCCCTCCAGCATTTAGCAAAGGTGAAGGGGAACCCAGGACACCAAGGTCTGTAATTTGGACAATATCCAAATGTGTTTTTATACGACCTTAACTTAAAAATAACATGCTGCTAAGTCGCTTTAGTGGTGTCCAATTCGTGCAACCCCAAATACAGCAGCCCACCAGGCTCCCCCGTCCCTGGGTTTCTCCAGGCAAGAATACTGGAGTGGGTTGCCATTTCCTTCTCCAGTGCATGCAAGTGAAAAGTGAAAGTGAAGTCGCTCAGTTGTGTCCGACTCTTAGCGACCCCATGGACTGCAGCCCACCAGGCTCCTCTGTCCATGGGAGTTTCCAGGCAAGAGTACTGGAGTGGGGTGCCATTGCCTCTCCAATACTTCACTGCTAATAGTAATACTTAATGCTGCATTAAGGCAAAGCAACAGGGCATAAAGATAAAACAACACCATCTGTATTTCTTGTGGGCTTACCCTTTCTTTTTAAAGTTTGTATTTAAGTCACTTTCAATTACTTCTTCAAAATAATTGCACAGCTAATTACCCTTGATATTTAATCACCCAGAGAACTTGAAGTGGCCCCCCTCCCCTTTTTTTTACATTATCTATACCTAGAAAGGCTTATGGAAAGTTAACAATAACAACAACATAAAAAGGAGATGTTTTCAAATCCTCATTCCAATTTAACTTAAGGGATCCTTATACATCCTGATGCAATTTCAACCCAAGCAGCCTAACTACCACTTGTAAGTTATGAAATTCCAAATGTTGGCATTTTAATCTGTACTTAAGCTCTAAATAACTTACATGTATACTTCTTTCAAGTTTTATGTGCTTAGAGTCTAATAGTCTCTCTTCAAAAGTCAACACAAAAATAGCATGCTTTTGTAAATAAGATGTGCATTCCAATGATAAGTATTTATTGGGTAATCCTTCAGTTTTTGTTTTACCATAACCATTACTGTGATATCATTCACAAGTGTTTTCCTACTCTACAGCTAGTGCTTGGAACAATGGATAATGTAAATGTGATTTCATCTGTTTGCTGAATATTTCCAGCTGAACAAGGAATATTTTGTTCTTGATCTCAGTGTTCAGAAACAGTGAGATCAGTGTTTCTTTTAGCTTTTTTTAAGCTAGGATAAAGCAAATAATCCTGGGAAAATTGATTCTGCTAGATCATAATTTTTCTTTCTTAGTGAAATCTACAAACTGAGTACCTAACCCTCTAAGTCAGCCACTGGACTTCTGCTATACTATCTTCTGCTGGTATTCTAAAAACTCAAATATTGAGGGAGGAGAGGGGGATCTAGAAAGAATGGCATGATTCAAATATAATGAACATTTGTCTGTGGCATTTTTCTACTTCATTTGAGAAAGATAATTTTCTTACTGCACCCTAAATGAAACCAGTTTTGTCCCATGAACTTAACTTCAAGCATATCACTCTCTGACCAGCTCACTCTGTTACACGTCCAACATGACACCTCTGGTCCATTGAACCTACCATCTCTTCACTGTCCCTGCCCCTCATGGCTCACTTCTCTACTTGAAGTCGCTCAGTCATGCCCAACTTTTTGCGACCCCATGGACAGTAGCCTGCACCAAGCTCCTCCGTCCATGGGATTTTCTAGGCAAAAGTACTGGAGTGGGTTGCCGTTTCCTTCTCCAGGGAATATTCCCAACCCAGGGATTGAACCCAGGTCTCCCACACTGTAGACAGATGCTTTACCATCCAAGCCACCAGGGGAGTCCCACTTCTCTACTTACTCAGCATCAACTCCAGAGCCAATCACTAAATCATTCCCCTGAGTGACACTCGACTCTCTTTTCCCACTCTTCCTTCTCTAAGTCACTTGGCAAAACCTCAGCCCTCATTAAATCCACACAGCTGACTGCTCTCCCTTTAAATTATGACCACTAATCCTAAGTGGGCCTTCTGTGCTGCCTGGTACTCACATAATTTCCCCCATTAAACCACTGTCCCACTCTCCTAAGTGACTGCATCATCATTTCTCCCAGCTCCCTCTCCTTTCTTCACACTCTCAGCTGATGACCTTGCTTCCTATTTCCATGAAGGAGTCACAGTGGTTCTTTTTTTTATTTTCTAATTGGGTAATAATTACAGTAACATTTTGGTTTCTGCTGTGCAACAATGCAAATCAGTCATAATGATTCTTTTAAAACAAATCAAACAGTGCTCTCTCTGCTCAGCACCCTCCAGTGCTTCCCCTTCCCCCTCACAGAAAACACCAAAGTCCTCACAGTGGCTCACAAAGCCCTGCATGATCTGCATGATCTGGCCCCATTACCTCTCTGACTTCAGCCCTATCTTCTCCCCTCCATTACTGTTCCTGCCTCATCAGCCTCCGTGCTGTCCAGCTGGCACAATCAAGCACTCTCCTACCCTAGGCCCGCTGCATTTGTTGTTTCTTCTGCCTAGAACGTTCTTCTCTCAGATATACTTACATGGCTCACTCCTTTGCTTCCTTTGTTTTCGGTGAAGTCTTCTCTGACCATCTGATTTAGAGTGGAATTCCCTCTCTTCATCTGGGAATCCCTTACCCCATTCATGTGTCATTTGTCTCCATACAAGTTACTATCATTTGCATACTATGTTTTATTTGTTTAGTTCTTTGTCTATATCCATTCACTAGAATGTAAGTTTGGCCCTATGGGCCAAGATGGTGGCCTGTTCTGTGCCCTGCTGAAACCCCAGCCCCTAGAACAGTACCTGGTACATTGTTGTTACTGTTCAGTCACTAAGTCATGTCCAGTTCTTTGCAACCCCACGGCCAGGCTTCCCTGTCCTTCACCATCTCATACTGTTGTTTTGTCGCCCAATCGTGTCCTACTCTGTGACCCCACGCACTGCAGCACGACAGGCTTCCCTGTCTCTCACCATCTCCCAGACTCTGCCTGAGTTCATATTCATTACATCAGTGATACCATCCAACTGTCTTATCCTCTGTCACTCCCTTCTCCTTCTGCTCTCAATCTTTCCCAGTATCAGGGGCTTTTCCAAAGAGTCGGTTGCTCACATCGGATGACCAAAATACTGGAGCGTCAGCTTCAGCATCAGCCTTCTAACGAGTATTCAGGGTTGATGTCCCTTAAGATTGACTGATTTGATCTCCTTGGTGTCCAGGTGACTTTCAGGAGTCTTCCCCAACATTAGAGTTTGTAGACATCAATTCTTTCGATGTGGTGCCAGAGGCACCACGGTTCAAAGGCACCATCTCATAGTGGCTACTTAATAAAGATTTGTTGGAAAAATGAATGAGTAAATGAGTGAATGAATGAATGGAGCATCTTCACTAAAGGAAGTTAAGTCTAAACCTTACCTATTGGCTCGCTAGTCTATGTCAGGTTGTTGCCTCTGTAATCACCAACAAAGAACACTTATATCCAAATTTATATTTGATTGGCAAAAAAGAAAAGTCAGAGAATCATGAAAATAATATTCGCTGCCAGAGTAGAGTTGCTGTGACCAATGCTGTGTCTAGCAGGAGCATCTGTGAGCAGTCTCCTTTGCCCAAAAAAAAGGAGTGGCTGTAGTTCTTTCTCAGCAGTTATTTAGAAATAATGACTCGTAACTCAAAGCTTCTTCTCTAACCATAAGACTCTCAAAAATTACATTAGGCCCATGAGATTTGCATAAGGCCTGTTCACATTAACTACTACTACTCATCTCACTACAAAAATGCATCTTAAGGGAACTTTCCAGAACGCTCGGTGAAAGGTGGAGGAGCGGCAGCTGGCCGAGCTGCGCACAGCAACGCGCTCTTTTCCACTCCCCCACACCGGCATCAGCAGCTCACCGGCTGTAGAAAATGGTGAAAGAAACCACTTACTATGATGTTTTGGGGGTCAAACCCAATGCCACCCAAGAAGAACTGAAAAAGGCTTACAGGAAACTGGCCTTGAAATACCACCCTGATAAGAATCCAAATGAAGGCGAGAAGTTTAAACAGATTTCTCAAGCTTACGAAGTGCTCTCTGATGCAAAGAAAAGGGAATTATATGACAAAGGAGGAGAACAGGCAATTAAAGAAGGTGGAGCAGGTGGTGGCTTTGGCTCCCCCATGGACATCTGTGATATGTTTTTCGGAGGAGGAGGCAGGATGCAGAGAGAGAGGAGAGGTAAAAACGTTGTGCATCAACTTACAGTAACTTTAGAAGATTTATATAATGGTGCAACAAGAAAACTAGCTCTGCAAAAGAATGTGATTTGTGACAAATGTGAAGGCCGAGGTGGTAAGAAAGGAGCAGTAGAATGCTGTCCCAATTGCCGAGGTACTGGAATGCAAATAAGAATTCATCAGATAGGACCTGGAATGGTTCAGCAAATTCAGTCTGTCTGCATGGAGTGCCAGGGCCATGGGGAGCGGATCAGTCCTAAAGATAGATGTAAAAGCTGCAACGGAAGGAAGGTAGTTCGAGAAAAGAAAATTCTAGAAGTTCACATTGACAAAGGCATGAAAGATGGCCAGAAGATAACATTCCATGGTGAAGGAGACCAAGAACCAGGACTGGAGCTGGGAGATATTATCATTGTTTTAGATCAGAAGGACCATGCTGCTTTTACTCGACGAGGAGAAACCTTTTCCTGTGTATGGACATACAGCTGGTTGAGCATTGTGTGGCTTCCAGAAGCCAATATCTACTCTTGACAACCGAACCACAGTCATCACTTCTCATCCAGGACAGACTGTCAAGCATGGAGATACCAAGTGTGTGCTGAATGAAGGCATGCCAATTTATCCTAGGCCATATGAAAAGGGTCGCCTAATCATTGAATTTAAGGTAAACTTTCCTGAGAATGGCTTTCTCTCTCCTGATAAACTCTCTTTGCTGGAAAAACTTCTGCCTGAGAGGAAGGAAGCAGAAGAGACTGATGAAATGGACCAGGTAGAATTAGTGAACTTTGATCCAAATCGGGAAAGACGGCGCCATTACAATGGAGAAGCATATGAGGATGATGAACATCATCCTCGGGGTGGTGTTCAGTGTCAGACCTCTTAGTAGGCCCTGTGAATAACACTCACTGCTGGTGTTTTATTTGCAGTAGTGATTGAGTGAAGGACTATAATCATAATATGCTCACTACTTGTTTTTGTTTTAATATTCAACTATAGTAGTGTTTAAAAGTTAAATGAAGAATAAACTCGGATATAAAAGCTCAAAAAAAAAATGCATCTTAAGTAACTAAAGGTTGCTTCCATGTCAAAAGTTATTGGCATGTCTAAGTAAAGTCAAGTAAGTAAAGTCACTCAGTCGTGTCCGACTCTTTGTGACCCCATGGACTGCAGCCCACCAGGCTCCTCAGTCCATGAGATTTTCCAAGCAAGAATACTGGAGTGGGTTGCCATTTCCTCCTAAGAAATACAAAAAATAATATTAATTTTATTGATATTAATTTTAATTAATATTTTATCAATATATATTAAACCAAATTTTGTTGTAGCACAAATCACTCAAAAGTGTTTTCTTATTATCTATTCTTAAAGACAGAATTAAATCATGTAGATGTATAGCAATACATTACAATCTGGGGTGCTGAGTTAGAAATTTTAACTAAGTAGTGATTTGGGAATTTTTCTGAAGAAAAAAAAAGATCAATTTCACCTTGGAGACTTTAAGTAGGTAATATGAAAGTCACATATATCAGCTGCTTTATAAATCACTTTTTAAGCTCCCTCTCCCATCTCAGCACTCAGAACAACAATCCACCTGAGCACTGAAAAACTCCTCAAATTTAAACCATTCAAGTGAAGTCTGTCTCTGAATGTTCAAAAGGATTTATTGTAAAAATATCAGTTTGAGATTTAGTCAGTAAAATTAATCACTCATGACCCTGAAGGAGGAAAATGGTGGAAGAGAGAGCTGGAAAACACTACAGAAATTAATGCTGCTGAAGAGATGGGACTTGGGAGATACTAGAGATTACACCAAAGCTAAATTCAAATACAACTTTTCTTTGTGCTATTTTTTTTTTGTGGTCTTTTTCAATCATCAAAATTAACCCCAAAATAGCCACTAGAAAATTCTCATTGGGATGTATTAGTTACATAAGCTAGTTTAAATCTATATAAAAGTTTTAAGACAAATTAGCTGACTTAAATGCCAACTACAGCGATATGCTCAACTAATTTATTTATTTATTTATTTTTGTAAAGCTATTTTGCAGTTGATAACCAAAGATGTGAAAAACACCTCCCTGGTGGCTCAGCTGGTATAGAATCCACCTGCAATGCGGGAGACCTGGTTTCAACTGCTGGGTTGGGAAGATCCCCTGGAGAAGGGAACAGCTACCCACTCCAGTATTCTGGCCTGGAGAAGAGAGTCCACAGGGTCACAAAGAGTCGGACACGACTGAGCAACTTTCACTCTCATTTTTACTTTCTGTACTAACCATTGTTTACCGATTCCAAAACGTGCAAGAGCTCCATAGGGAAGACAAGGAGCGATGAGCTGAGACAGGCAGCTTTCTGTCTTCTGGTAGCACTTGCAGATAGGCCCACTCAGTTCAGCCGCCATCTGATGTCACTTTCTGTTCTGGAATGCATGTCCTATCTCCCCCAAGACTGAGCCTAGAGCCTACGTCCTCTGCTGTCCATGTGTTCTTTAAGCTTAGGACCACGTAGATTCACCTTTCTAAATCTTACAAAACTAGCATTGAAGTCATGGATGTATATTTTCCTATTGAACAACAAGCCTTTAAAAAAAATAAAACATCCAGTCTTTATTCCCTAACACAGTACCTTAAACCTAGCTCTGTGTGTGTGTGTGTGTGTGTGTGTAATATTTGATGCTGAATCAATGACCAAAAAATAAATAAATGAATATCAAATACTCTATGACCTCTTGATAAGTGCCCTCAGAAAGATACCTTCTACATAGCACAGTGACTTTGTGGTTCAAGTTCTATCCCAGCTGCCTGCTTCAGAGATGGAGAAATCAGGAATATTGATCCCGCAGTAACTGCAGCATAGCTTGGACCAGTCCCAGCACAATTTACAATAACTTGTAATATTCATGTCCTAGACCTAGTCCTTTTAAGCTGGTGAGATGAAAGTCAATTTCTCTAGCATCTGGTCCCATCCACTAGATGGCACTTGAATTAGCCAAGGCTCTAGTCTGGGAAGGGCTCTGTTCAGAAAGTCCTTTGGTAAATACATAAGATGAAACCTGAAAACATTCATTTTTAAAAATAGATAAAAGACCCCCAGAAAACTTAAATTGTAACTAAATTTATAACATGCCTTGTGGCTCAGACGGCAAAAGCATCTGGCTACAATGTGGGAGACCTGGGTTCGATTCCTGTGTCGGGAAGATACCCTGGGGAAGGAAATGGCAACCCACTCCAGTACTCTTGCCTGGAAAATCGCATGGACAGAGGAGCCTGGTGGGCTGCAGTCCATGGGGTCGCAAAGAGTCGGACACGACTGAGCAACTTCACTTCACTACAGTACCACACCGCAATAAAGTGAGTCACACGGAATTTGTTTCCCAGTGTATATGAAAGTTATAGTGTAGTCTTTATTAAGAGTGTAATAGTATCATGTCTAAAAGAATAATGTACACACCTTAAATGAAAATAATTTATTGCTTAAAAATGCTAACTATCATGTGAAACTTCAGTGAGTCATATCCTCTTCCTGGGAAGGGGTCTTGCCTGGATGCTGATGGCTACTAACTGACCAGGGTGGTGGTTACTAAAGGTTGGGGTGACTGGAAATTTCTTAAAATAAGATTCTCCCTTTCATGAATGATTTTCCTGTGTAGCATGTGATGCTGTTTGACAGCACTTTACCCACAATAGGACTTCTTTCAAAACTGGAGTCAATCCGCTTCAGCCCTGCTGCCACTTTATCAACTAAATTTATATAATATTTCAGAGCTTTTCTTGTTATTTCCACTGCTTTCACAGTATCATCACCAGTAGGTTCCATTTCAAGAAGCCACCTGCTTTACACACTCATAAGAAGCAACTTCTCACCCATTAAAGTTTTATTATGAGATCATAGCAATTCAGTCATATCTTCAGGCTTCACTTTAAATTCTAGTTCTATTTCCACCACATCTGCAGTTTCTTCCTCCACCAATGTCTTGAACCCGCCCCCCCCGAAAGTCATCCACGAGGGTTGGATTCAACTTCTTGCAAACAACTGTTAATACTGAAATTTTACCTATTCCCTTGAATCACAAAGCTTCTTAATGCCATATAGAATAGTGAATCATTTCCAGAAGCTTTTTGATTTACTTTGCCCAGATTCATTAGAGGAATCACTCTCTATGGCAGCTATAACCTTATAAGATGTGTTTCTTAATATAAAGACTGTTGAAATTACTCCTTGACCCATGGGCTGCAGAATGGATGTTGTGTTAGCAGGCAAGAAAACATTAATCTGTGCATCTCTGTCAGAGCTCATGGGAGAACAGGTGCATTGTCAATGAGCAGTGATATTTTGAAAGGAATCTTATTTCCTAACCATTTTGTCTCAACAGTGGGCTTAAAATATTCAGTAAATCATGTTGTAAACAGATGCACTGTCAACTAAGCTTCACTGTTGCATTTACAAGAGCACAGGCAGAGTAGATAGAGCATAATCCTGAAGAGCCAGAGGATCTCTGGAATGAGAAATGAGCTTCAGCTTCAAGTCATTACCTGCATGATCCCCTAAGCAGAGAGTCAGCCTGTCCTTTGAAGCTCTGGTGCCAGACATTGACTTCTCCTCTCCAGCTATGTAAGTCCTAGAATGCATCTTCTTGCAATAGAAGGCTGTTCCATCTACACTGAATATCTATTGTTTAATGAGTCACCTTCATTAATTATCTCAGCTGGATCTTCTGGATAACTTGCTGCAGCTTCTGCATCAGCTCTTGCTGCTTCACTTTGTATTTTTATGTTACGGAGGTGGCTTTTTTCCTTAAACCTTATGAACCAACACTTGCTAACTTCGAACTTTTTTTCTGAAGCTTCCTCACCTCTTTCAGCTTTCATAGAATTGAGGGTTAGGCCCTTGCTCTGGATTAGGATTTGGCTTAAAGGGAATGTTGTGCCTGGTTTGATCTGCTATCTAGAACATTAAAACTTTCTCCATATCAACAATAAGGCTGTTTTACTTTCTTATCCTTTGTGTGTTCACTGGAGTAGCAAATTTAATTGCTTTCAAGAACATTTCCTTCACATTAACAGCTTGGCTGTTTGACACAAGAGATCTAGTTTTTAGTCTATCTTAGTTTTCCACATGCCTTCCTCACTAAGCTTAATTATTTCTAGCTTTTGACTTAAAGTGAGAAACATGTGACTCCTTTCACTTGAACACTTAGAAGCCATTGTAATATTATTAATTGGCTTACTTTCAATATTGTTGTGTCTCAGGGAATAGGGAGGCTCAGGGAGAGAGAAAGAGAAAAGGAATCAGCTCGTCGATGGAGAAGTAAAAACACACATTTATCAATTAAGTTCATTGCCTAATATGGGCATGGTTCACGGCACCCAAGAACAACTACAATAGAACATCAAAGATCACTGATCACAGTTCACTATAACAAATACAATAATGGTGAAAAACTTTGAAATACTAAAATCTTACCAAAACAAGACATGGAAACATGAAGTGAACAAATGCTGTTGGAAAAACAACACTGACTTGCTCAACACAGGGTTACCACAAACCTTCATTTTGTTAAAAAACAAAATAATTCCAAGTGCAATAAAGTGAAGAGCAACAGAACAATGTATGCCTGTATTTGACAACTCTCACTATAGGAGAGGAAGAAAGCACACAAGTGATAATGCCAAGCCTTTGGGTACCCAAAGGACCTCAGCAAGAATAACCTACATGCCAGGAAAAGACCCTGATGCTGGGAAATATTGAAGGCAGGAAGAGAAGATGACAGAAGATGAGATGGTTGGATGACATCACTGATTCAATGGTCATGAACTTGGGCAAACTCTGAGAGATGGTGAGGGACAGGGAGGCCTGGCATGCTGCAGTCCATGGGGTCACAAAGAGTTGGACATGACTGAGTGACTGAACAACTCAACAACAGGAAACCCAGACTCAAACTCCCCTTGGAAGTCTCCCCTCAGAAGCAGAGACTGCTGAGATGGAATGAAGCCTCCTAAGACTACAGATGGAGAAGGCAATGGCACCCCACTCCAGTACTCTTGCCTGGAAAAACCCATGGACGGAGGAGCCTGGTAGGCTGCAGTCTATGGGGTCGCTAGGAATCGGACATGACTGAGCGACTTCACCTTCACTTTTCACTTTCACGCATTGGAGAAGGAAATGGCAATCCACTCTGGTGTTCTTGCCTGGAAAATCCCAGGGACAGGGGAGCCTGGTGGGCTGCCATCTATGGGGTCACACAGAGTCGGACACGACTAAAGCGAGTTAGCAGCAGCAGCAGCAGCAAGACTGCAGATGAGCCTTGGGTTGAGGCAGGCGGCAAGACTACAGAAACAAAATAGAACAGAATGGAAAACAGTACAGAAAACACCAGAGTACACTATGTATAGTAAAAGTAATTATTGTATTCTTAACAACAGGTAGGAAATTTTCACATTGGTATATATGTTCTGGTATCACATCATCATGTAAAATACATTTCTTATTGAAGTGCCGTCAAACACAAAGGCAGCTGCCCTCAGTGACTGTAAGAGATAAATATAAGTTGGGAAATATTAGTATCTACAGTATGTGAGTATATCTATCTAAGCACTCCCACTGCCTAGTATATATCTTTGATATGCATGATCTAGAATAGTCTGGCTGTATTCTTTTCTTTCTTGATAAAGTATCAGACCACAGTTCTCAGATGCTTTGCAGCTTTTGCAGCTCCGTAGGATTGTGTGATGATCCAGTAGCTAAGACTCTGCACTCCCAAGGCAGGGGGCCTGGGTTTAACCTCTGGTCAGGGAACTAGATCCCACATCCTGCAACTAAAGATACTGAGTGCCACAACTAAAATCTGGTGCAGTCAAATTAATTTAATTACAAAAAAAGAGCCTGGGGAACTTCTCCACACACTCTCCCCACTTGGTTAGAAGGCTGAAAGACCTTAGAGGATATCAGAACAATCCTCAGAACAAAAAAGGCTTGGATTCCTGCATGATGCAAAGCTCCAATCTATCCCTGACAAACCGCATTGGCTGTGACATGCATGAAAAACATCTTTTTTGTGTTGAGCCACATTTTGGGTTGTTTAACTAACCTGACTACCATGATTCTATTTTTATTTATACAGAAAGCAAATAACTTAGAATTGCAAATATACTCAAGTCAGTATAAACTGCTACAAAATTCACTCTGTAAGAGTGCACTGGCCTTGCACTAACAGCTTCAGGAATGTTTTCTATTATATTAGCATACTGATGGCATTTACATTTACCAATGGCTTTGCAATTGAGGTTCTTTTTGTATATGCTAATTGTCATATGAATCATAATAGGAAAATAGTGATTGTTTGTATATTGTCATTTATAAGCAAAAAGTTTGGAACTGTGAGAAGTAAATACCCTTCCACATAATCTTATATAAGAATGCAGTCTTATATGCATTTAGCCTCACCTGTCTTTCTTGACTGGAGAAGGCAATGGCAACCCACCCCAATGTTCCTGCCTGGGAAATCCCATGGACAGAGGAGCCTGGTGGGCTACAGTCCATGGGGTCACAAAGAGTTGGACACCCTGAGCAACTAACACACACACACACACATATCTTTCTTGACAGTGGGATTAACTTCTAAAAGATTTTATAAAAGTAACTCAAAAGAATGCAGTTAACTCATGATGCTGCCCACCTTCAACCTCTACTACCTCCAGGAGTAGAGCCAAATGTCACAGTGTGTCATGCCGTTTATATATCCTTGCTCATCTCCCTGGACACAGTCACTGTGGCCCTGTCCTCCCACACTGAAACAATGCTGAATAACCTGCAGTTTGCACAGTCAGCTAAAAACCAGATGTAAAGTGCAGATTTCTGAACATTAGTCTTAAGAGTCACTTTCAGCAGATTTGGGTTAAGACCCTGGGCTCTGAATTTTAATAAATATCTCAGGTAACTCCAATGCAGTTCAGTTCAGTTCAGTTCAGTCACTCAGTCGTGTCAGACTCTTTGTGACCCCATGAATCGCAGCACGCCAGGTCCCCCTGTCCATCACCAACTCCCGGAGTTCACTCAGACTCATGTCCATCTCATCCTCGGTCATCCCTTTCTCCTCCTGCCCTCAATCCCTCCCAGCATCAAAGTCTTTTCCAATGAGTCAACTCTTCACATGAGGTGGCCAAAGTACTGGAGTTTCAGCCACAGCAATCAGAGCAGAAAAAGAAATAAAAGGAATCCAGATTGGAAAAGAAGAAGTAAAGCTCTCACTGTTTGCGGATGACATGATCCTCTACATAGAAAACCCAAAAGACTCCACCAGAAAATTACTAGAGCTAATCAATGAATATAGTAAAGTTGCAGGATATACAATCAATACACAGAAATCCCTTGCATTCCTATACACTAATAACGAGAAAGTAGAAAAAGAAATTAAGGAATCAATTTCATTCACCATTGCAACGAAAAGAATAAAATACTTAGGAATATACCTACCTAAAGAAACTAAAGACCTATATATAGAAAATTATAAAACACTGATGAAAGAAATCAAAGAGGACACTAATAGATGGAGAAATATACCATGTTCATGGATCGGAAGAATCAATATAGTGAAAATGAGTATACTACCCAAAGCAATCTACAGATTCAATGCAATTCCTATCAAGATACCAGACCTGGTTGTGGGCCTTCTCCTGGCCCTCGAAGTAGAGCAGGCTGTACCCGCTCCAGAGCTTGTTCATGCCCACCGGGCACATGGGCTCCTTGTCGGTCTGGCTGTGCTTCACCAGGAGGTATCCGATGCTGATGCTTCGGCCGGGCATGCCCGGCAGGCCGGGGCTTCCGGGGCGGCCCGGCTCCCCTGGGCGAGACACAGAGGCCACTTTGCAGCTGCCGCACAGACCTCAGCCCACGTGCTGGCGGCGTGCACGGCGACACTCACGTCCCCAAGGCTGGGGTCAGTGGCTCTGCCCTTGGGGACCTAGAGCCTCCTGGTGAAGACTGACCCTCACTTAGTCCCCCCTCCCTGTTCAGGAACGTGGAATGGCTATCATGAAGGGGCTGGACGGGGGGCGTGGACTCAGAGGCCCCATGAGCCGACCCCGGGGCACCTCCTTCCGAGTGGGATCTACAGCGTCTGTCAGTGTGCCGGGGCCCAGGGGTGCTGCGGTCCATCCTGGCCCCCTCCTCTATGCCAGGCTGCAGGGCTCCCTGCTCGACCTTC
>SJXQ01006866.1:32277-74467 GCA_006408695.1 Aepyceros melampus
GAGGGGTTCTCGACCCCAACCCCCACCAGGAGCAGTGGCCCTGCAACCCCTCTCCTCTGCCTCCGTGACTCACCCCTGAAGCCAGGCGGGCCTCTCTCTCCGGGAGGGCCCTTCAGTCCGGGGCGTCCAGGCAGTCCAGAGTCTCCCCGGGGCCCGGGCTGGGCCCCCAGCACTTCTCCAGGAAGGCCCCTGTCCCCTGGGGGCCCAACTGGCCCCGGTAGGCCGGAGGCGCCAGGGAGTCCATCCAGGCCAGGGGGGCCCACTGCACCTTTGGAGCCGCGGGGTCCCATGAACCCTGAAAGGAAACACAGGGCGTCCCCATAAGCAGAGGTCAGCATCAGAAAGAGACCGGAGACAGCGGGGGTCTGCTGTGGGGGGGTTGGCTCGAGTGCTCGCCGCGTCTCTGGTCTCGAACCCACACGGCTCCCAGCGGTGTCCTTCTGCCTCCCTGAGTCTGACCCCAGCCCTGCACGGTAGCTACGGTGGACCAGGAGGCGGCCAGGTCAGCGCTCCCTGGACTGAAGCCCTCAGTGTTGGTGGGTCTGGGGTCATGAGCAGGGAGGTTATGGACACCAGCGGGCAGGCCTGAATGAGGAACAGGCTTTCACAAGCACCGTGACCTCCTCCAGTCTGAGGAGGGCACATCTGACTCGCTGGCCAGTTCCCACAGTTTAAGCCTGCTCGGCTGGGCGCATGAACTGTGGTTCCTAAATCCCCTTCGTTTTCAAGGCAAGAAGGTATTAACATACTAACATCCTAACCGTCCTATTGGCTGACGCTACGATGCCTTTATGGGAGATGAAGCCACATTCGTGCTGGGGTGGGATCACCTCTGCAGGAGAACGTGACATTTTCTCTTGAAGGCAAAATGCTTGTAGCTTTTGCCTCTTTGCTTTGTATTTATATTTAAAGTTGCACTTGCTCACCTACCAGTGGTTACAAAATCCTGTATTGGGGATGGACGCTTTTTCTATAATAAAATGTTATCATTTGTGAAAAAATAAAAATGAGTTAGCATCCTCCCAAACGATTCACACTTCAGTGCACGTGCTGTCCCCAAAGGGACAAAGTTGTAACTTCTCAACATCCCAGGTGGGCGGCAAAATGTGAAAACACTTTCTCTTGCTTCTCTCCAAGGCCTTGATAACAGACACAGGGGGCTGGCCTCCTAGCTCTGCAAATCATGGAGCAACACAACGTGAAAGGCACGGTCCTCGTGGCCTGGGACACTGACTCCAGGAAGAAGGCCCACCAGGGGCTGATCCTGAGCTGTAAGCCTAGGAGTAGAGCAATTGGCCGAGTGCACGACCGGGAAGGGGCCCAGTTCAGCTATTCTCTGCTGAACACGTCTGCTAAGGGTCTGTATGTGAGGAATCCACTGTTGTGCATGAGTCTGGACATCTGGAATGTTCTCTTTAGTTCCTGGAGCTTGGTTGAAAGGAACACTGGCAAGCTGGAGGGCAGTCGCAGAAAGGCGGGAGATTTCTGCCGGCACAGATGTTGAGTCATCAAAAGAAACGCTGGCCTTCCTGGTGCCGGGTCTGCCCACTTGCGAGATGTCTATGGGGCGTGTGGCCACCGTCTCCCCTTGTGGGTGAAGGGTGGTTACGGAGCAGAACCACTGACTCTGGAAACAATCCACGGAGACCTCCTGGGAGGCAGGGTTCATTCCAACCGAGAACTTTCTAGAAGTAGGAGAGTTTCGATGCTTCACCAGTGCGGGGCGGGGAGAGTGATTCCAGGGAGCCTAGGAGAGGATGTGGCCGGGATCCTGCAGCGGCTGTTTGCCTTGGGGGAGGGGCTCAGTGAAACCATCTATAACTTCGTTCAGATAATACGATTCCCCAGTGCCTGGCCCTCTGCACACCAAGTAACGCAGCTGGGCTCCTGCTGGGACCCCAAAGGGACAGCTGTGTCTGGGGTCACCGAGTCATTTTCCAGCGTCTGTGGACACGCAGGCAGGTACTGCCAACTCCTGCCCACTGTTCATTACTGGAAGCACGCTCATTTCCCGCCATATACAGCTCAAGGGTTTAAGCTCTTTAGCCACTCAATGGCTCCCATGACGCTTTGCTGGGTCAAATGTAGATGAAATGGTTTGAACTGCTGACTCAGACAAGCTGTAAACTGCAGCGCAGATGGGCAACGCCGTGAACAGCAAGACGCAGGTGTTCTTTGCGTGGTATACAGTGAGCGAGCAGCAGATCAGATATCGACGATGAGGGCTCAGAGGGTAACTTTACGTGTCCTTAGACTGTCTCATGGAGAAGGCAATGGCACCCCACTCCAGTACTCTGCCTGGAAAATCCCATGGATGGAGGAACCTGGTGGGCTGCAGTCCATGGGGTCTCTAAGAGTCGGACACGACTGAGCGACTTCACTTTCACTTTGCACTTTCATGCATTGGAGAAGGCAATGGCACCCCACTCCAGTACTCTTGCCTGGAAAATCCCAGGGACGGGGGAGCCTGGAGGGCTGCCATCTATGGGGTCGCACAGAGTCAGACATGACTGAGCGACTCAGCAGTAGCAGCAGCAGCAGCAGCAGACTGTCTCATGGCCAACAGAGGAAAGCCTCTCTGCCTACTTGCAAGATCTGTAAGTTTCTCCCACAAAAGATCAGCGATAAAAAGGGAGACATTTTTTAATTTCCCAAGGACGAGCAAAAATTGTCATCGAGCATGTATTGACAGTTTGTAAATGTTAAGACAGCGGAGCTGGAGCACCCAGATTGTACACACAGTCCGTCCCCGAACCTGCGGGGCCGACTGGCACCCCACTCTGACTCACCTGGGGGTCCTGGGAATCCCTCTCGACCTGGATCTCCCGGGAGACCCTTGAGCCCTGGCGCTCCATCGGCTCCTGAAAATCCTGGAATTCCTCTGAGGCCTTTGGCACCTAAATGACCCAGAGAGACCCGGACACATGTCAGAGCCGTGAGGAGACCCCAGCAGGAGAGGGACAGAGGGGGTTCAAGGCTGGCTCCTGACCCTACACGGTCTCTTAGGAAACTGGGAAGTGATGAGCCCGGGGGATATCAGCCCAGAAACAGCACCCCTGGCACCTGCAAGGCTAAGTGTGGGTCTACACCAGCAGCTGAGGGTCACTGTAGACCAGCCATGGAATGTCGGTCTACACCAGCAGCTGCGTGCTGTTCACGCCCCTCTCCTCTCACCTGACGGGTGTACCTTCTGGGCTCTGCTTCCCAGGGCCCTGCTGAAAACTATCTCTGAGCCCGCCCCCTGGGAGTGGTCAGCACTCGGGGGGACGCAGCCTTGGTGCCTGTGTGGGGTCCAGGGCGGACAGGCCTCTCCAGGGCTCGGGCAGGGAGGGTCATGGAGAGCCGTCTGGACAACAGGCTCAGGGTTCAACTCGTTTCCTGCAGTGACGAGCACAAGCCAGCTTCCTGCAGAAGCAGTCAGCGTGTGGTACTGTACCAAGAACCCGGGACGTCTGGGCAAGGGGGCCACCAGAGGTGGAAAAGGAGGGGCAGAGAGGGGCAGGGAAGGTGGGGACGCTCCGAGCAGGGCGGGAAGGGCTTTCCCATTACCTGGGGGGCCGGGGAGACCGGGCTGGCCTGGGGATCCCTTGGGTCCTCCAATGCAACCTGCCAAGAGAGAAGAGGGCCATTTTAACCACTGTGCACACCCAGCCTCACGGCGTCAGACGCTGCTAAGGTCAAGAGCGTCGGCCGTGAGAACCTGCCACCATTGAAAGGTCAGNCACAGTTCTTCTATGTATTCTTGCCACCTCTTGATATCTTCTGCTTCTGTTAGGTCCATATTATTTCTGTCCTTTATCGAGCCCATCTTTGCATGAAATGTTCTCTTGGTATCTCTAATTTTCTTGAAGAGATCTCTAGTCTTTCCCATTCTGTTGTTTTCTTCTATTTCTTTGCATTGATCACTGAGGAAGGTTTTCTTATCTTTCCTTTCTATTCTTTGGAACTCTGCATTTAGATGCTTATATCTTTCCTTTTCTCCCTTGCCTTTTACTTCTCTTCTTTTCACAGCTATTTGTAAGGCCTCCCCAGACAGCCATTTTGCTTTTTTGCATTTCTTTTCCACGGGGATGATTTTGATCCCTGTCTCCTATACAATGTCATGAACCTCTGTCCGTAGTTCATCAGGCACTCTATCAGATCTAGGCCCTTAAATCTATTTCTCACTTCCACTGTATAATCATAAGGGATTTGACTTAGGTCATACCTGAATGGTCTAGTGGTTTTCCCTACTTTCTTCAATTTAGGTCTGAATTTGGCAATAAGGAGTTCATGATCTGAGCCACAGTCAGCTCCTGGTCTTATTTTTGCATACATATGTATACATATAAACTATAATAGCAATACTGTCTTGGTCAGTTCTGAGTGCTATAACAAGTTATCGTAAACCAGATAGCTTAAATAACAAATACTTGTTTCTCACAATTCTGGAGGCTAGAAGTCCAAGATTAAGATTTGTACATGATTTTTCCTGGTTCATAAGCTTCTTATCATGTCCTCACCTAGCAAAATGTACAAGAGAGCTCTCTGGAGTTTCTTTTAGACAGGCTGCAAGGAGCCTACCCTCATGACCTAATCACCTCCTGATGCCATCATATTGGGAAGTTAAAATTTCAACATATGGATTTTGAGGGGAAGGGATACACAAGCATTTAGTCCACAATAAATATGTGTACTTTCGGCACACACTTGCACACGCGTGTGTGTGTGTGTTTGCAATAATGAAGTACAGTGATTGCTAATAATGGTTATCTCTGAGGTTAGGGATTGTATTAATATTTGAACATACATCCAAGTCTGAGAAGCAAGACAGGGTCAAGGTGATTATAGCAGGTTGGGTTCTTTGGAAGTAAACACTCAAACAGAATGTGGGTTCCAAAGTTTGTAGAGATCCTCAACCAGCCCATCAAGGTGTTCTGTAGTGTGGTTGACACCTCTGAATCATCCTTTCTTGGGCTGTATTCCTGGGGCCATCCTCAGTCATTAGAGATAGGCAAACTTAAAAAAGTGTGTGACATCAACTGAGCCAGATCTTAATAGAGAATTCAGCCTTAATGTTTGTAGTTTTTAAAGGTGAGTGCTTTCATATGGTGTAAGCAGTAAACAAATACAATAGCATTTTCAAAATCAACATATGGAGAAAGATATGTATGTCTATGTGTATGGCCTAACAAAAATTACAAACCATTGTGATAGCAATAGCTATATCTGTAGACTGGAAAATTACATGTGATTTTAATTTTTTCATTGTGCATTTTAGTACTTATAAAATAGCATTCAACTAATGCAATAATATTTTCTGGGTATTTTGTTTGCTTGTGTGAAAAACATCTAGACAAAGTGAGCAGCAATCTAATAAGTGGTACAGTGTGGAGGTCTGGATGAACAGGAAACTTCTGACCATGTTCAATCTGGAGAGGCCTCCACAAGCAGGTGGCTAATGCAAAGTAGGCATGGAAGCCACCAAGCCTCAGGATGGTACTTAGGGACAGAACTCAATACTAAAAGGGAAAGTAAGGGTCTAATTTGAGCCGGGGATGTCTCCATTTTATTATCATTGTGATAAAGTGAATTATACAGAGTTTAGTCCTAGGAGCAAGGAAGAAGTACAACGTCACTGCTCACCTAAACATAGAGACACTCAATAGGGCTTTTTTGCCCACTCACCCTTCACTCTGCACCACCCAAAGGATAAGTATGTAAAGCTAAAAATCTGATAGACTTTAGCACAAGAAAATAAAGAAAAACATTTTTACCCAGAAGAAAACCAATATTTTTATACTGGAGGAGCACATTTGTATGGCCTTATCTGTAAATGGCTCAGTCCGCTCTTCCCTCTTAACCTAAAAGTTCAAAATTCTGGTAACTGAAATCTGTGCAGAATGCTACTGAGCCAAGCAAAGATTTGTTGTTGTTGTTGTTGTTCAGTCTCTCAGTCACGTCCGACTCTTCGTGACCCCATGGACTGCAGCGCGTGACTTCCCCACCCTTCACCATCTGCTGGAGTCTGCACAAACTCATGTCCATTAATTCAGTGATGCCCTCGAGTCATCTCATCTTTTGTCATCTCCTTCTCCTCTTGCTCTCAATCTTTCTCAGCATCAGGGTCTTTTTCAATGAGTCAGCTTTTTGCAAAAACATGTGGCCAAAATATTGGAGCTTCAGTATCAGCATTAGTCCTTCCAATGAGTATTCAGGGTTAATTTCCATTAAGATTGACTGGTTTGCTCTCCTTGCTGTCCAAGGGACTCTCAAGAGTCTTCTCCATTACCACAGTTCGAAAACATCAGTTCTTTGGTGCTCAGCCTTCTTTATGGTCCAGCTCTCATAGTTATACATCACTACTGGAAAAACTACAGCTTTGACTATAGGGACTTTCATCGGCAAAGTGGTATCTCTGCTTTTTAACACACTGTTTAGGTTTGTCATAGCTTTTCTTCAAAGGAGCAAGTGTCTTTTAATATCACAGATGCAGTCACCATCCACAGTGGTTTTGGAGCTTGAGAAAAGAAAATTTGTCACGGTTTCCATTCCTTTCCCATCTAACACCTAACATCAGAAAGTATATTTATACAAGAGTTTTTTTTTTTAACAGCTGCCTTATTTATAACACTCTCAAATTTTTTAAAAAAGGTTAAAAACATATTTGTATCTTCATACAATTAAATATTGTTAACCAATAGACAGGAACAACTCTTCACACATGCAAAAACATAGGATAATCTCAAAGAAAAACGTGACATTAGGAAACTAAGTTAGACAAAAATAAGATTTTATGTTAAGTCCCTGTAGAAGAATCACAATGGAAATACCTGTATTTCTTAGCCTAACCATGCTCTATACTTAGAGAAAGGCATATATTTTGATAAATGATCCCTAGAATTCTAGTTGGTCCTTGTAGAGATGGAAGGCATGATTATAGTATATCAAGTGATGATACATTCAGAACTGCCCATCAAGAGTTTTGTCCTATCACACCCAACAAGGAAAATTGTTGTGTGGCTCAGCACCATCCTATACTATATATGTATGTAAAAAATAGTATAAGAACAGATCTCAAGTATTACTGGAGGACACCGCAAGCTTCATTAACATGCTTTCATGTTCACTTGGTACACCTACTAACCAAGAAAATTTACCAGAACCTTCTTTCTATACACAGCTGCATAGGGTGCTGATAAAGGAGACAAAGTGAAGACTCACTAGTACATGGGTTAATTCATTAAGTATGTGCCTAAAATGGACAAAATTCCATTACATCCATACCTAGACTTGGACTTAAAAAAGTGAAGAGAGGACACAGCAAGAATCCCAAGCAACTATAAGCTACAACTTCCAATGTATATTTTGGATTCCTTGTGTCTAGGATCCAAAAGGTAAAAATAAGGGCCATGATCTGTGAATAGACATGTGCAGAAAGTCTAGGCTGAGATGAGTATTATAACCAAGTACTTAGTCATCACTATGAATGACAGTTTGTATGACCCTACCAAATAGCCACTGAGATTAACAAAGAGGAGAGCTTAGGGCAAGGGGAATGTATGGTAGTGGAAGAAACTGATGAATATCAGTTGCAGCCCAAATCAATTAAATAACATGTAAAGGTAAGTACTGGGTCCCATTACCCTTCCGAGTTTTTCTCTTCTCAGAAAACAACACCAACAGAACATTGAAGGAGCTTTTCCCCAAATGTTTATGAAGCCATGGTGGATACACTTTGCATAAGAAATGACCTGCAACAGATTTGGTACAGCCTGTACCTGTACAGCTTGTACTGTTTGGATCACTCTTCAAAATTACAGTCTGCTCAGGGTGGGATGGTCCAGGCAATTTGATCAAGACAAGACTTCCCTGGTGGCTCAGACAGTAAAACATCTGTCTACAATGCAAGAGACCTGGGTTCAATCCCTGGGTCGGGAGGATCCCCTGGAGAAGGAAATGGCAGTCCACGCCAGTACTATTGCCTGGAAAATCCCATGGACAGAGATGTCTGGTAGGCTACAGTCCATGGGGTCGCAAAGAGTCAGACATGACTGAGAGACTTCACTTTCACTTTCACTTTCTGGAGCCCTAATCTACCCTTGTCTGCCCAACCCAGGATTCTTCTAACTGGTAATTTTGTCTGGAGCTCCCTGTTGATCTAACAGAATATCAGATCTGCATCTCAACTTGATCAGATGTAGGTCTGATAACCATTGCCTAATCTTCTATTTTAATAGATTTTGGGGGGCTCTAAAATCACTGGAAATAGGAAAAGGAGTACGTCAAGGCTGTATATTGTCACCCTGCTTATTTAACTTATATGCAGAGTACATCATGAGAAACGCTGGACTGGAAGAAGCACAAGCTCGGATCAACATTGCCAGGAGAAATATCAATAACCTCAGATATGCAGATGACACCACCCTTACAGCAGAAAGTGAAGAGGAGCTAAAAAGCCTCTTGATGAAAGTGAAAGAGGAGAGTGAAAAAGTTGGCTTAAAGCTCAACATTCAGAAAACAAAGATCATGGCATCCAGTTCCATCACTTCATGGGAAATAGATGGGGAAATAGTGGAAACAGTGTCAGACTTTATTTTTTTGGGCTCCAAAATCACTGCAGATGGTGACTGCAGCCATGAAATTAAAAGACGCTTACCCCTTGGAAGAAAAATTATGACCAACCTAGACAGTATATTCAAAAACAGAGACATTACTTTGCCAACTAAGGTCCGTCTAGTCAAGGCTATGGTTTTTCCAGTGGTCATGTATGGATGTGAGAGTTGGACTGTGAAAAACGCTCAGTGCCAAAGAATTGATACTTTTCAAGTGTGGTGTTGCAGAAGACTCTTGAGAGTCCCTTGGACTGCAAGGAGATCCAACCAGTCCATTCTGAAGGAGATCGGCCCTGGGGTTTCTTTGGAAGGAATGATGCTAAAAAAAGTACTTTGGCCACCTTATGCGAAGAGTTGACTCATTGGAAAAGACTCTGATGCTGGGAGGGATTGGGGGCAGGAGGAGAAGGGGACGACCGAGGATGAGATGGCTGGATGGCATCATGGACTCGATGGACGTGAGTCTAAGTGAACTCCGGGAGTTGGTGATGGACAGGGAGGCCTGGCGTGCTGCGATGTTGGACTGTGAAAAACGCTCAGTGCCAAAGAATTGATACTTTTCAAGTGTGGTGTTGCAGAAGACTCTTGAGAGTCCCTTGGACTGCAAGGAGATCCAACCAGTCCATTCTGAAGGAGATCGGCCCTGGGGTTTCTTTGGAAGGAATGATGCTAAAAAAAGTACTTTGGCCACCTTATGCGAAGAGTTGACTCATTGGAAAAGACTCTGATGCTGGGAGGGATTGGGGGCAGGAGGAGAAGGGGACGACCGAGGATGAGATGGCTGGATGGCATCATGGACTCGATGGACGTGAGTCTAAGTGAACTCCGGGAGTTGGTGATGGACAGGGAGGCCTGGCGTGCTGCGATGCATGGGGTCTCAAAGAATCAGACACGACTGAGTGACTGAACTGAACTGAAAATCACTGCAGATGGTGACTGCAGCCATGAAATTAAAAGACTCTTGAGAGTCCCATGGACTGCAAAATATCCAACCAGTCCATCCTAAAGGAAATCAGTCCTGAATATTCATTGGATGGACGGATGTTGAAGCTGAAACGCTAATACTTTGGCCACCTGATGTGAAGAGTTGACTCATTGGAAAAGACCCTGATGCTGGGAAAGATTGAAGGCAGGAGGAGAAGGGGATGGCAGAGGGTGAGGTGGTTGGGTGGCATCACTAACTCAATGGACATGAGCTTGAGTAAACTCCGGGGTTGGTGATGGACAGAGAGGCCTGGCGTGCTGAGGTCCATGGGGTCGCAACGAGTCAGAGATGACTGAGCGACTAGACTGAACTGAGTCTCCAAAAACATTTTTGTAATACTAATTTATTCCCTCTGTCACAGATATTTCAAATGATACAGATATCTTTGTAGGTATATATTTCTTAGGAGGCAAAGAATGATCTATCTGTCTATTTATCATCTATCTACTTATCATACTTATCATAAGCATATACTTACATGTCTATATGTCTATGTATATATTTTATTTACTGTCCTACTTTGAGACTCAATCAGATGTAAAAACTCTGCTCCTCAAAAGATTTAGTGCATTGGGATGAAGTGAGGGGGAGGGGCATGACTTGGGAGACTGAATGACATATATACACACACATATAGACATACATATGTATATAATTGTATGTTTATACACCGTGTGTATACACCATATGCTATATATATACGCTATATACTCCTATATGTATATACACACACATATAGACATACATATGTATATAATTGTATGTTTATACACCGTGTGTATACACCATATGCTATATGTATACGCTATATACTCCTATATGTATATATATACACATATATGCATATATACTAAGATGTATAAAGTAGATAGTGGGACACTGCTGTATACAGCACAGGGAGCTCAGCTCAGAGCTCTGTGGTGACTTCAATGGGTGGAACAGGAGGAGAGAGGGAGGCAGGACCAAGTAGGAGTGGACATTTTTGTACATATAGCTGAATTAGGCTTTCCTGATGGCTCAACAGTAAAGAATTTTCCTGCAATGCAGGAGACCAGAGTTCAGTCCCTGGGTCTGGAAAGTCCCCTGGAGAATGAAATGGCAACCGACTGCAGTATTCTTGCCTGGGAAGTCCCAAGGAAAGAAAAGCGTGGTGGACTACAGTCCATATGGTCACAGAGTCAGATATGACTGAGCGACGACTAACACGATCATAGCTGATTCACCTCATTGTGAAGCAGAAACTCACATAATATTGTAAAGCAATATTCCCAATTAAAAAAAAAAGCTTAAGGGATCATTAAAGAAAAAGAGTGGACAAATGAAAACACATGTAAAGTGAAAAACTGATAAAAAGTATTCACAATATATATATTTTGAAAAGGAGCTCATACTCACAACATAAAAAAGATTTCTACAAACCAATATAAAAAATGCAAGCAAAACCTCTAAAAATGGGAAAATTAAACTTCACAAAAGAAGATATATGAAAATTAACAAGCACATGAAAACAGGCTTAACATCACCAGTCTTCGGGAAATTACGATTTAAAACTACAACAAGAAACCACTGGGTATCCACTGGAATTCAGAAGCCAAAAAACCGTGAATGTAGTGAGGATGCAGAGTAACTAGAACGTACATTGCTGATAGAAGTTAGATTGTCACAGGCATTTTGAAAAATGGTTTGGCAGTTTCTTATATCACCTGGTCTCTAATCGCTCATTTTTACCCCAAACTATTCATGCCCTTACCCAAAATAGTACAAACAAATATCTGAGATAGGACTTCAACAAGGAAGCGTTATGGTCCAAACTGAAAGCAGCACAAATATATCAACAAGACAATACATAATAATAAATACATGTGTGCTCAGTCACGTCCAGCTCTTTGCGATCCCATGTACTGTGGCCCAACAGGCTCCTCTGTCAAAGGGATTTTTTAGGGAGGAACACTAGATGGGTTGCCATTTCCTCCTCCAGGGATCTTCCAGACCCAGGAATCGAACTTACTTCTCCTACATCTTCCACATGGGCAGGTGGATTCTTAACACTGAGTCACCTGGGAATCCCTAAAATATAACATACTCATATAAAGATGTATTATTCTGCAATTATAGAATAAATTATTGATAAAAATAACACAACTAAGGAACTGAAAAACATTATATTTAATTTTAGAAGCCAGTAAAAAATAATATAAACTATAATGCGTGGCTACATTTTTATGGAATTTGAGAGTAAGTTAAACTTATCTGTGGAGATAGGCATCAAGGAAATAACTGCTTTGGGGCAAAGGGTCACATGAAAATGAGTATGAGGGAAATTTTGGGGGTGACAAATATGACTTTACCTTAATTGAGACAGTTGTTACCTGGACATACATATTTGTCAGGATTCATCAAGCTGTATGCATACAATATCTACATTTCCTTATATGCAATTTATACCTCAGATACTGCCTCCAAACTAAAGTAGAAGCTAGTGACTTGCATTCTGCTAAAGGCAATTACTTTAGTAGAGGAAAGAACATAAAGAAAAAGAAGGAATAGTAATGACTTAAGATAAAGGAGAAAAAAATTGAAAATCAGGAGTTTGACAGAAAAGCCAAGGGAAATATAGAGTAAGAATGACATTATTATGAATTTGAAAAGGATATTAGAAAAGAGAAATGGAAAAACAAAGTTAAGATAGCAAAAGATAAATGAACATTTCAACACAAAAGGTTGGGGAAAATGTTGATTTTATTTACTCTCCAGAGAGGACCATGAACGCGAAGAGAAAATTAATGCCCTGTAGATGACCATTTCATCCAATCTATCGATCACAGTTTGTAAATTATTCTTTGCCCCTGGGGCTTTTAAAAACCTTTTCGCCTTCTATTTCTTATATATTCTGACTCCTCAAGCACAAATACAAATGCTTTATTGTGTAATTTAAACCAGGGTCTGTAAAAGATTCTCAATACAGATAGAAAAATTTCCAGCCTTTAACTCTTACATAGATCTTAAATATATTAAACAGAGGCAAACAATATCTTAAGTAGACCTGTGGAATACAAAGGTACTGTGCTTACAGAAATTTGCTCTTTAAAAAACAGAAAAGCAAGCAAACAAAAAACAACTCCCCCCAAAAATCTATGTTAGGCAATTTACATGTGATATTTCCAGAAGTATTTTGATAGGAAAACCCTCCCTACCAAACACTCGAAGATGGTATTAACCTGCTTCTACTGGATCTTAAGAGCAGATTATAAAACACTCAAGGAATTTTAGGGCAATTTGATAGCTTAAAATTGGCCATGATGGGAGTATATCTACCTTAGGGATCAATAGACATTATATAATGTTGTATTTTCAAGTTCATTATTAACCAGCACCACATCACTTGCCCTTATTCCTTGTGACAATACAATTTTATTAAATTATTCCATATCTTCTTCCTTAAATTATTCACTCCATGAAAGCTGTAACCTTTGTTTTACTTTATTTTTTATTTTTCTTATTTGTGACTCCAGTGCCTAATAGTGAAGTAAGTAAGTAAGTAAGTAAAGTCACTCAGTCGTGTCCGACTCTTTGTGACCCCATGGACTGCAGCCCACCAGGCTCCTCAGTCCATGAGATTCTCCAAGCAAGAATACTGGAGTGGGTTGCCATTTCCTTCTCCAGGGGATCTTCCCAACCCAGGGATCGAACCCGGGTCTCCCGCATTGGAGGCAGACGCTTTAACCTCTGAGCCACCAGGGAAGTCCTGCCTAATAGTGAAATCAGAACTAAAATAGTGAAATCTCCATTTTAGTGATTGAAGTGGGTTACATTATTTAACAAAGTTTATAGAGCAAATAAGAGATGGGGCCATGAGCAAGTTTATCTTACTCCACTTTACTCTACCCACTGACTGTACTGTCCCTCAAAATAATTAACAAATAATTTAAGCAAAGAAACAAAAGAATTAAGCACATCCTTTGATAAAGCCATGTGGAAGCAAGTAATACACTATGTATGTAATTGCACATCAATCCAGCTGATGTGACTTTATTTTTGTCACAAGAATATGGAACGATCATTTTCCATACCAACACATAAAGAATATTTAATATATTGTCAATGATACTGAGATTTTATTTCTTAAATACCATAATAGGTAATAAGTTGGACTCTGCCCAACTCAAACTCAAATTTCATCTTTGACTGCTTCATGGTTCACTAGCAATCTAATCTTGAAGAAGGTAGTCAACTTCTCTAAGCTTCAGTTTTAAATCTCTGAAAACTAAATAAGAAAATTTCATGTAATACCTAATGTAGAATAGAGTAAGTAGAGTAAATAATTGGAGGAATAATAAAAATAGCAAACATTTTTACTGAATCCTTATTTGCTTAAAAGTGGTATGTCTCCATAATTTGAACTAAAATTAGCTTTTATGTCTTAAATTAATGATAATGTGAAGCATCTATGTAGAATTAATTCAAAAGATTGTCTGCTGAAGCAGCCATTACTTTGGAGGAAACATTGTTTTAATTAGCATGACTAACATGATAAGAGAAAGGCATTTTCTAAGAAAACGTTCTTAGAGGAACATTTAGTGATTATGAAAGGAGAAAGCAGAGAATAGGACTGTGCATACATGTGTTTAGTACTTTAAGTGAAATTGGCCAGACACAAAACACCTCAAAATCTAAGAGGGGTGTGGTTACAGTGGTTCATCAAGATGAAATATCCCTTGAGACTACCATTTTCCTATAATCAATAAGTAGACTTCAGGTGATTTATGTGGCTCCTAGGATGTAACACAGTTGAGAAGACGAGATAATAGCTCTCTCTAGAAAGTCACCATTTATTATAAGGTTTCTTGTTTTCATGTCTGTTTATTTATCAATCTCTTCTGAAACTGAGTCGTTCCTGACTGAGTATACAACACCAATGTAGCAAATGTCTCGACCTGCAAAGCAGGAGAACATATTTTTGGAATGTGACATTCACTTTAGGAAATGGTCATTTGATTAGACCTTGCCCCGGAGACCATCCAGACTTCTTCCTAGAAATTTCTGTGTAGCTTCTTTAAGTGGACAAAGACTAAAAATGTGAAAGTTTTAGGCATGTATAAATGATAGCACCTTTACGTCTTTTGGTTTCTGCATCAAAAGTATTTGGAAAATATGCAATGAAGGGTTAATATTCCAAATTTACGCTTGAAGAAACTAAAGCCCATAAAAATGCAACAAATTAGTCAAGGTATCACAGCCAATGGGAATCAAATTCTTGACCATAAGTTCTTTACTCTCCTGAGTCAAATCTAAGCCCACAGCATATTTTGCCTCTACTGATATTAATAAGGAGTGAAATAAAATAATGAAAGTTGAATTCCTAATGATGTTTTCTGAAGAGTCTTAAAGGGATAAATGAATTAATGACTGCTTTCCCAAAAGAGTGTGATATACCCAATAGGGAAAAAAGCCAAACATTCATTTTCCTCTCTTTCTTAACATATCATTTTTGTTTCACTTTTAAATTGTGTCGTATATTTGGAAAATACTTAACCATCATTAAATAGTTAATGATTATCTACTAGGTTATTTACAATTTCAAGTGTAGGCTTTGTTACATTGTATCACTTAATTAACATGATTAATTTTGCCTAAAGTGAGCCTTCCTGGACTAGAGAAGCAAATTAAAATGGGAATTTTTTTAAAGCTTACACCCTAAACAGAGCACATTAAAAGTAGCATTTTCAGACTAAATTAGATAATGCTGGGGTTCATTTTCTGACTTATTTTTTAATCATAGATGGTTTTATTCTCTAGTACATATAAAAGTATTTAAACAGAACCATATAAGAACATATATGAAACTAGAACTAGAACATATAAAACTAGAACTCCCCAAGTATGAATTCATCTATTTACTGCAAAACGCAGTTTTCATTGACTTTTTTTATTTCACAATAGTTTAAATAATTATAATAACCAAAGCTATTAGAAAACAATTTAATATTTCTATACATCTACTAAATCTTCATATTTTTAGCAAAAATTGTCTTGGTTAATGCTTTGAATAGGCTTTAAAAAGTGAATTTGACTCTAAGAACATTGAAAAAGAAACTATATAGGCACTTGGTAAAAGCCACATTGGACTTGAAATATGAGTTATTTTCAAATATCTTTTGATATTGATTTCTAACATAGTTCCACAGTGATAAGAGAATAGACTCAATATGGTTTCAATACCTTTAGATCATGAAAATTGTGCACCTTATTTTATGTCCCTGGATATGTTCCAGTGCCTCCTAGTTTACAGTCTATGGGAACTTGAATAGGATTTGCATCCTACTGTTGTGTGAAAATTGTATAAACCTAATTAAGTTGAACTGGCTCATAGTGCTTTCCAGGTCTACCATGCCCTTCTTCTTTTCTGTATATTCTATTAATTTTCGAGAGATTGATTTTGAAACTCCAACTAAAAAGATCTTCATTTATCTACTTAAAAAAATAATTGTAATATATGGTGGAACTACATGTAACTTTCTTCTGTATTTTCCAAGTCTCCAGTAAATGTGTTATACTTTCATAATTTAAAAAATACAAAAGAGAAAATCAAACAAAAATGAATAAAGAAACAACACAGTCAGTAAAATCATGACATGTATACAGTAAATATTAATGCTGGTCATGGCCTGATGAACTTTGACTTGACATCAGAGCAGCCAACATACCTTCACAGGTCTTCATGCAGTTGATTGCATATAAACAAAATTACCTTAAGATAATCATATAATTTTTAAAGAGATGGAGAGCTACATTTGATAATTTTGGTATAGCATTTTTTTGCTTAGTTTATTTTAATTACACAAACATACATATAGGTGTGCATTTATAGGTGCGTGCATACCTATAGAACTGGATACAAAATCATTCAACTCTAGAATTTTAGCAAATTTAAACTGCAGGTGATCTTATTGGTTTCCTTGTAAATGAAGATAGAAATGAAAACCCATCTCAGATCATTTTAGGATGATTAAAGGTAACTGCAGTGATGTCATGCTTGGCACTCTGCCTAGCACAGCCATTCATTTGTGCGTAATCCACCGTGCTAGTGTTTGGGGACACCAATGAGTGCATCCAAGCCCTATATTCAAAGGACAGGGGATAGTGTCTGTGACTTTCCCCTGTACTATTCCTCCTTTTTTTTCTCTAAAAAAAAAATTGTCAACTCGCATGCCTCACTATGCTGCTGCTGCTGCTGCTAAGTCTCTTCAGTCGTGTCCGACTCTGTGTGACCCCATAGACGGCAGCCCACCAGGCTCTGCCATCCCTGGAACTCTCCAGGCAAGAACACTGGAGTGGGTTGTCATTTCCTTCTCCAATGCATGAAAGTGAAAAGTGAGAGTGAAGTCGCTCAGTCGTGTCCGACTCTTAGCAAATCCATGGACTGCAGCCCACCAGGCTCCTCCATCCATGGGATTTTCCAGGCAAGAGTACTGGAGTGGGGTGCCATTGCCTTCTCCGCCTCACTATGCTAATGTTTCCCAAATATACACTCTGGCTCAGACATTGCTGAGCTCCAAAGTCTCACAGCTTACACCCATACCTTCTTTTATACACATTTCAATTCCACAAGGGCCCAGAATTATTCACTTTTAAACCTTTAAACCAACTTTTTCCTCCTGTCTTCTCCACCGGTCTTACCATAGGTGTGGCATGGTTATATATGAGTGGTCAAAAACTGTTCAGTTTTCAAGCAAGGCACTTAAAGTTTTCTAAACATCCTGGTAGATTTATGTTAAATATAACATCAGTTCAGCTCAAAATGCTTCATATTTGTCCCTTTGATATTATTGTTTTTATTGCCATAATTATGTCTTCCAGGTTTCTTACCAGAATTATTTATGTAACCCAGCTAATGTATATTGCCAGGTTTTCCCACTGCAGTCTAGCAGACAGAATCCAAGTATACTTGAGGATAAAAGGAATTTAGCCATTTGTTTAACTGTGACGTCTAGGTGGGATAATGTCCCAGAATGACTAGATCCAGAATTATGCTTCAGACTTCTGTCTCTGCAAGTTTCTTTCAGACAACTTGGGATCCAATCCCAGCAATTTTATTTTCTCTGAGTCCCAACTAATAGCTCCAGTAAAAAGAGAGCTTTTTGATGTTGGTGGAAGTGAAAGTGGTAGTTGCTCATCATGTCTGACTCTGCGATTCCATGGACTGTAGCCCACCAGACTCTTCTATCTATGGAATTCTCCAGGCCAGAATCTTGAAATGCGTAGCCATTCCCTTCTCCCAGGGATCTTCCCAACCCAGAGATCGACCCTGAGTCTCCTGTATTGCAAGAAGACTCTTTATTGTTTGAGCCACCAGGGAAGCCCTTCCATATTGAGAGCTACTAATATACAAGAATTGAGGCCCATCTGGTCAAGTGAGTTGGTGCAATATAAACATCTCAATGTGAATCCATCATCCATCCCTCTGGACAAAGTAAAGGTAGGTGTGATGATCAATAGTTTCATTAAACAAGTTAATTGTGGAGCAAGGCTTTTCTTCAAAGTAATGATGTTGAACCAACAAAAATATTTACTCTATGATTCAAAATTAGGTTTCTCACAGATAACTCTAACATGCTAATCCAGTTGATAAGCCTTCAATCTCCCTATTGTACTCACAGATTAAAATGAAAACTCATTTGTGTGATAAAAAAATAAAATGACAAAATCTGATCTCATTTTTCCTTCACACCTTTTCAAGTCATTGCCTTTCTGCTCCTATACTTTAAACAGTGCAGATAATGAGTCATTCTCCTGGGAAAACACACACACACACAGATACACACACACCTTAATACACAGCACTTCTTCCCATGGTGGCTTTGCTCATTATATGTCTACTGATTTCTCTGTCTAGAAGGCTTGCCAGTTGTTGACATTTCTGTTACACTGTGGAACCCCTTACTATTTGTCAGTTCCAAGGAAAATGCTACCACTTTTGTATTATTTTAGGGAGATTAATTTATATTAATTCCCTCTCTAGCATCTGCAAATGTCTCATATATGCCTTTATTAAAGTTCTAGTACTGGGCTTTCCTGATGGCTCAGATGTAAAGAATCTGCCTGCAATGCGGGAAACCTGGGCTTGATTCCTGATACGGGAAAACCCCCTGGAGAAGGGAAAGGCTACCCACTCCAGTATTCTTGCCTGGAGAATTCAGGGACAGAGGAGCCTGGCAGGCTACAGTCCATGGGTTGCAAAGAATCAGACATGACTGAGACTATCACTCTCACTTTCACTGTTTGTAGAGTTACTATAGAGGATATATATACGTGTATGTAATAAAAATATAAAAACATCACAAAGAGTTGTACATGATTGACGTGACTGAGCACGCGCAATATGTAAATCATATCTCTACTACATGTGACACTGAGCAAATTATTTACCTCCTAGAGCCTCTCTTTCCTTATCTATATGCATGAGTATACTAATACCAACCTGACAGAGTGACTTTTGGGACAATTAAAAGGAGCATATTCTTCTTTTAGTTTCCATTATCTTTGCCTTGAGTTTTTCTCTGACCTCACAAGGCATTTTTTCTCCAGTCTCCTTTGCTGACTCTTTCTTTGATTCAGTTTATAAAGGCTTCAAAGTCATCAGAGCTTGGCTCTAATTTTTTTTTATCTTTATTTTCTCATACTTCTTCAGTATAAGAGTTTACTTGATCTCATATATTTAAAGGCCACTATATGTTAGTCTCATTTCCGTCACTACTATGAAATTTTTACTAATCTCCAGATTTGTGTATCTAAGAGGATTTTAGGTCACATATTGGTAACATATGTCAAAGTTATCAATTCCAAAACAAATCTCTTGTTGCCTCTACTACTCAGCTCACTTTTCCACCACCAACCACAGCAACTCCTTCCATGCAGCTGGTCAAGTCAAAACATAGTATTCATTCTTGATGGCTTTTTTCTGTTTACCATTAGTGAGCTCTACAGGTTAAATATCCATATGGATCTCATATCAACATGTTTTCACTGAATATCACCAATATATCCAAGCTCTCATTGTTTTCTAGGAGGAATTCTAAAACCAAATTCTAACTCTTTTTCATGGCTCTCCCTGAATTGTTCCTCGTACATAACTGTTAATTGCATTTATATAATCTAAACTGTTCCATCATTCTCTTATTTAGAACTCCTAATAGATGTCCATTACATTTTAAACGGCACTACTTGCTTGCCATGAATGAGCAACTGTCACTTTTCCTACCTCTCTGTGTAGCTAAACACTCAAGATAAATTCCTTATGTGTTTAAAGAAAGAGCAGTAAAAGAGTTTGAAAAACAATCTGCCTAGATTTGAATCCCAGCTCTGCCATATATTGATGTCTGTAACTTATTTAACACACTTCTGACTCAGCACCCTCAAATGTAAAATGGCAATAAATACAAGAGCATCTTCTACAAATGATATTTTTTTATGATTAAATGGGTGAATGTGTACTAAATATCCAGATCAGTCCCTCTGGCACATGATAAGCACCATAAAAATGTGTGTTATTATTATTTATCACTCAACTGACTCATTATCTTTCACACAAGAATGTGAACTCCATGAAGTTGGGAATATTTTCTTGTTTGGTGCTGTTTTTCCCCATATCTGAACACAAATCCGTCATATAGAACAGTTTCAATAATTCTTTATTGGATATATAAATAAATAGTCAATGAAATGCAGTATTCATGTAATGTGGTCTATATCCATATTTTTATCAATTTTTAAAATTTTCATTTGTTCTTACCAATGTGAGCTTATTACAGCCAAGACAGATAAAGTGGGCTACCTTAAAGCATATTTATATTATAATCCAGGATCTGTGATACGCACTTTATGCGGTTGGTTTATCCTACTTAATTCTCATAATAGCCATGTGGGACAGATGAATGTCCATTTTCACAAAGAAATTTATATTGAATAAATATATAAGACCTTTCTATAGTTATAGAATTAGTACAGCTAAGGCTTTAGAACTTCAAACTTATCATTCCCTTTCCTCATCATGGTAAAATGTCACCTTATTTCTCTTTCTGAAGCACAGCACACACTGTTGGCTGCACTCATAATAAATTCTTGTGGAGTGAAATGCATATAGGTGACCGTGAACAAAGAGGTGGTTTTGAAAAAACATTCCAAAGTTAAAATAGTAATGGTGGTTTTCTATGTGAGATAAAATAATTTCATGAGATTGATATATTTTGATCTTTGCAGATGATAAAACTTCTAGTGGACATTCAGAGATAAATACCAGATATATTTTCACACTATAAAGCTAACATAAGCTTATATCAAAAATGTTCTAATACTGCAATGCCTTACTTCTATTTTCATGGTCCAATTACAGAAATTATTATTGCAAATTGAAGACAATTCCATTTTAACTGATCAGGGTGTTTGTGGGCTTCTTTTATAATATCAAAATGCCTGAATCTTAGTCATGGAATTCATTCTCCCTGGACAAATGCATTCAATTGCCCAGAGTGATTAGAGCACTGTCAAGTGCACTTCAATTCTGATATGCTTTTCCTCTGATTATACTTATCTTTGCAGATCTTCTATTACAAAGCTTTAAGTGCCAAAGATTTCTTTTTATTTACCATAAAGAATTGGAAAAAAAGAATGAGACTGAAATGTATCCCACGAATTAGACCTTTTTTTTTTTTTTAATTTGCAATTTTTGGGGGAAAATCTTTTAGTGTTCATTCTCTGTAGTGTTTTCTAATCTAAGAAATCAAAATATCCATTTAATAGGCAATTTAACAAATAGTGGAATAACTACCACTTAAATGGGAAAATATCTTGATTGTCTTCCAGAAATTTCAGGCAATATGATGACTATTTTAATGCATGTACTGTAATTGCAACTATATATGGCATAATTGCACTGTTACAATAAAAGGATTGTTAGTGCTTCCATTGATGGGAATTTTCATGCATAGTTGAAAAAAGACAATTTATATCTGAGACTTCAAAATGAAAAGTAAAGCTTATTTAAACATCAAAATTGAGCAATGAGGAGGTAGATGGGCATGAGTTTAGGAACAAATGGATTTCTTAATTTAGTGCTAAAACAGAAGACTCTCTCCCAGCTCTGATTTAGAATATCTTTCAGTTTTTTCTCAGATTGTCCCTGGGTTCTCAGTTTCTGCATGTGGAAACAATTGCTAACACAGTGGGGTGTTTGTGAGGATTTAATAAGTACCCTTCTCCATCTTAATGCATTCCTTGATTATTTTCCTCCCCTTTCCAATCTGTTTCCCATGTTACAACTACAAATGTTTTTTGGGTTTTTTCCCCATCTCTTTAAAATAATGGTAAAGCATATATAACTTAAAATTTGCCATTGTAATCATTTTTAAGTGTAACATTCTGTGTTAATTTTTTACATTCATGATATTAGACAATAATCACTACTATCTATTTTCAAAACTTCTTCAAAATATATATCAGGACACTTCATGCTGTGCTTGATGCCCTTCAATATATGTCAGGAGTAGTGATGCCATTGGTTGGGGTCTCCCCAGGACAGAGCAAGATAGTGCTAGGTTTTGAGAAAGTCAATTCCTAAGCATGTTGATAAGAAATCCAGGGTCCCTGAGGAGGAGAAAGAGGTCTGGGGCTCTCAAGGAGGGGATAGGGGCCTGGAATTCACAAGGAGGAGAAAAGGACAAACACTTTTTTTCTACACTCCTTGAAAAGAAGTGAGTGAAAGTGAAGTCGCTCAGTCGTGTCCGACTCTTTGCAACCCCATGGGCTGTAGCCCGCCAGGCTCCTTTGTCCATGGGATTTTCCAGGCAATAGTCCTGGAGTGGATTGCTATTTCCTTCTCCAGGGGATCTTCCCAACCCAGAGATCGAACCCGGGTCTCCCACATTGTAGACAGACGCTTTACTGTCTGAGCTAGGCTTAGTGAGGATTGTATAACAAAGATGTATCCTGCTTGAGGACATGTTTCTCCTTTTTGAAAACCCTCTGATTAATCCTGTCATCTTAAAATGTATTTTATGGAGGAGAGTCTGGTAAGACCTTTCTATTGTTAGTTCTAATCCTGTCATCTTAAAATGTAAATTGTGGGAGTGGGTCTGGTAAATTTTTTACAACCTTGAGACATTCTTTTGGTTTATTGTAATAGCTAATTACTGAGATCGTGGCATCCAGTCCCATCACTTCATGGCAAATGAATGGGGAAACAGTGGAAACAGTGGCTGACTTTACTTCTTGGGCTCCAAAATCACTGCGATGGTGATTGCACCCATGAAATTAAAAACAGCTAACTCCTTGGAAGGAAAGTTATAACCAACCTAGACAGCATATTAAAAAGCAGAGCCATTACTTTGTCAACAAAGGTCTGTCTCACCAAAACTATGGCTTTTCCAGTAGTCATGTATGGATGTGAGAGTTGAACTATAAAGAAAGCTGAGCACAGAAGAATTGATGCTGGAGAAGACTCTTGCAAGGAGATCCAACCAGTTCATCCTAAAGGAAATCAGTCCTGGGTGTTCATTGGAAGGACTGATGTTGAAGCTGAAACTCCAATACTTTGGCCACCTGATGCAAAGAGCTGACTCATTTGAAAAGACCCCGATGCTGGGAAAGATTGAAGGCTGGAGGAGAAGGGGACAACAGAAGATGAGATGGTTGGATGGCATCAACGACTCAATGGACATGGGTTTGGGAGGTGGTGATGGACAGAGAGGCCTTGCGTGCTGCAGTTCATGGGGTTACAAAGAGTCGGACATAGCTGAGTGACTGAACTGACTGACTGAATAACTAATTACAAAAGTATGTAGCTCCCTTGTTATAGACTAGTGTGGGGGGCACTCTCCATCCCCCGTCTGATGTCCATATCAGAAGTTTTCCTTTCTTTTTTCACAATTTAACAAAACTCTACTATGAAAAAGCTCTTGAGTGATCAACCCTGGTCCCTTGTCCTGAGGTTAAATTGTCTTCGGAGATTATGAGTCCGACATCCTTCACCATAAGCTCTGAGTTTCATCACGCTACTCAGAAGAGCCTGCTGTATAAAACAGGAATTGTTTATTTCAGAATTTTCCAATTAATATTTTCTGACAAGAGCTGAATGTGAGTAAGTAAAACCACAGAAAGTGAACCATGGTTAAGGGAAACTGCTGTATAGACCAGTAACTCCACAATGCTTTTCTCTACCTCAGTTCCATCACATCAATACACATATATACCACATAACAAGTTGATGTTGTTGGTGTTGTTCAGTCACTCGGTTGTATCCAACTCTTTGTGACCCATGGACTGCAGAATACCAGGCTTCCCTGACCTTCACCATCAGCCAGAGCTTGCTGAAAGTCATGGTCATCGAGTCGGTGATGCCATCCAACCATTACCATCTCCTCCTGCCTTCCATCTTCTCCAGCATCTGGGTCTTTTCCAAGACTTAGCAAGTTAAGAATCATACATACTGTTAACCTGCAATTGATTCTAGGCCTTCACAGGCAAAATAATGTTTTATGTGTTTTGTTGTTTCCTGTGTATTCTTTAATTTGCACTGCTCTCGTTGCTTTTAGTTTGTTTTGTATTTTTGTAAATTGAATTGAGATGCCTTTAGGGAAGGTTTGCCCTCTGAGATCACCTCTGGTTTATGCCATCCCTACAATCATTAAGTGTAATTTTTTAAATATTTGTTTGTTAGTGTAGACTAGAAAAAAAGATGTGCAACTAAGTTTTATTTGGGGCAAAACGAGGACTGCAGCCCAAGAGGCAGCATCTCAGATAGCTCTGAGAGTCCAAAGTGGCAGTGGGGGAAAGTCAATATATAAGGTTTGGGTGAAGGGGGAGTTCAGTGCCATGAAGCACTCATTTTACAAAAGGTTTTTGTTAGTCATGAGGATCTGATGTCACAGTGAAGGGATTTAGTGTTTCTCTAGATATAAGGAGGTGTAATGGATTGAGATCATAAAGTCTGTTCCTAAAAACAAATTATCTAAAGGCTTGTCCCACTTTCCTGTAGCACAGAGGGCCTCACTCTACCCTGAACTCCCTCAGGGGTTGTTGAAGGTCAACAGCAATAGCAACATGGGGTTCAATCTCCGTCTAGGCAGATGGAAAATGCCTTTGTTGTTCAGCCGTTGGTAATGCTCTTTGTAGCTGACATTAGCTACTTGACTTCTGAAAGACGTTTGAGTAAGTTCATTGTGGACAATGATTAACCAAAGCTAGATAAAGACAAACACAAAAATGCTGGGGTCCAGCCCTGGTGGATCCAGGGTGATTTGAATGGGAGACAGATAGGTGAGGAAAACTTATTTATNCTCACCAAAACTATGGCTTTTCCAGTAGTCATGTATGGATGTGAGAGTTGAACTATAAAGAAAGCTGAGCACAGAAGAATTGATGCTGGAGAAGACTCTTGCAAGGAGATCCAACCAGTTCATCCTAAAGGAAATCAGTCCTGGGTGTTCATTGGAAGGACTGATGTTGAAGCTGAAACTCCAATACTTTGGCCACCTGATGCAAAGAGCTGACTCATTTGAAAAGACCCCGATGCTGGGAAAGATTGAAGGCTGGAGGAGAAGGGGACAACAGAAGATGAGATGGTTGGATGGCATCAACGACTCAATGGACATGGGTTTGGGAGGTGGTGATGGACAGAGAGGCCTTGCGTGCTGCAGTTCATGGGGTTACAAAGAGTCGGACATAGCTGAGTGACTGAACTGACTGACTGAATAACTAATTACAAAAGTATGTGCTCCCTTGTTATAGACTAGTGTGGGGGGCACTCTCCATCCCCCGTCTGATGTCCATATCAGAAGTTTTCCTTTCTTTTTTCACAATTTAACAAAACTCTACTATGAAAAAGCTCTTGAGTGATCAACCCTGGTCCCTTGTCCTGAGGTTAAATTGTCTTCGGAGATTATGAGTCCGACATCCTTCACCATAAGCTCTGAGTTTCATCACGCTACTCAGAAGAGCCTGCTGTATAAAACAGGAATTGTTTATTTCAGAATTTTCCAATTAATATTTTCTGACAAGAGCTGAATGTGAGTAAGTAAAACCACAGAAAGTGAACCATGGTTAAGGGAAACTGCTGTATAGACCAGTAACTCCACAATGCTTTTCTCTACCTCAGTTCCATCACATCAATACACATATATACCACATAACAAGTTGATGTTGTTGGTGTTGTTCAGTCACTCGGTTGTATCCAACTCTTTGTGACCCCATGGACTGCAGAATACCAGGCTTCCCTGACCTTCACCATCAGCCAGAGCTTGCTGAAAGTCATGGTCATCGAGTCGGTGATGCCATCCAACCATTACCATCTCCTCCTGCCTTCCATCTTCTCCAGCATCTGGGTCTTTTCCAAGACTTAGCAAGTTAAGAATCATACATACTGTTAACCTGCAATTGATTCTAGGCCTTCACAGGCAAAATAATGTTTTATGTGTTTTGTTGTTTCCTGTGTATTCTTTAATTTGCACTGCTCTCGTTGCTTTTAGTTTGTTTTGTATTTTTGTAAATTGAATTGAGATGCCTTTAGGGAAGGTTTGCCCTCTGAGATCACCTCTGGTTTATGCCATCCCTACAATCATTAAGTGTAATTTTTTAAATATTTGTTTGTTAGTGTAGACTAGAAAAAAAGATGTGCAACTAAGTTTTATTTGGGGCAAAACGAGGACTGCAGCCCAAGAGGCAGCATCTCAGATAGCTCTGAGAGTCCAAAGTGGCAGTGGGGGAAAGTCAATATATAAGGTTTGGGTGAAGGGGGATTCAGTGCCATGAAGCACTCATTTTACAAAAGGTTTTTGTTAGTCATGAGGATCTGATGTCACAGTGAAGGGATTTAGTGTTTCTCTAGATATAAGGAGGTGTAATGGATTGAGATCATAAAGTCTGTTCCTAAAAACAAATTATCTAAAGGCTTGTCCCACTTTCCTGTAGCACAGAGGGCCTCACTCTACCCTGAACTCCCTCAGGGGTTGTTGAAGGTCAACAGCAATAGCAACATGGGGTTCAATCTCCGTCTAGGCAGATGGAAAATGCCTTTGTTGTTCAGCCGTTGGTAATGCTCTTTGTAGCTGACATTAGCTACTTGACTTCTGAAAGACGTTTGAGTAAGTTCATTGTGGACAATGATTAACCAAAGCTAGATAAAGACAAACACAAAAATGCTGGGGTCCAGCCCTGGTGGATCCAGGGTGATTTGAATGGGAGACAGATAGGTGAGGAAAACTTATTTATTATTAATATAAGATTAGATTAGGAAATAATAGTATAGTAGGAAAATTAAGATGGAGAAAAGGAGGCTGAATAACTTGGTTTACGTGGAAAGCCAATAAAGTTCCAAACAAGGAGCTTGCACCATTTAATTTAGGCCACTGGCGTCCATTTGAATATCAGAGAGTGCCCCTCCCTGGGCTCTTTCTCTTACGGATCTTAGCAGCCTGGACAGGTAAGTAGACATGGTGAGCCTCCATGCCCCAGATGGGAATTCAGCCAGAAATTAGAGTAAATAGGAGACACGGGGGAAACCAGTCTTTCCAACGACTAGCCCCACCTCTATTGTTCAGAAGGCCTTTTATACCTTTTTAATTGTACATAGAGATCAATGGGTGATACAAAATTATGCAGCGTTAGCAGCCCAAAAACCAGGCTTTCTATTTGCATACCCTCCCATATACAAAAAGTCTCAGATGGTTTACATTATCTTCTGGCCAAGAGGCCTGTTAACATTTTTATGGCTCTTTTCCTGGGTAATTGTCTATCAACCAGAAAACTCCTTTTCCCTAGAGTGTTTTTTCTTTACTCTGCATCACCTTCAAAGTACTAAATAAAGTTACATTCCTGTAGAAAAAAGGTGCAGTGGGTTATAACAAAGAAAGTTCTTAACTCAAAGATCTAATATGGCTAATACCAGGTCTACTACCTGTTTTTCTATATACCAACTATATAAGATATGAAAATTTGGCAGCAAGTATTGGCTCAACAAATGAAACCTTTAATCAGTTCTACTGTAATGATTTTGACTCCTTGGAAGCCCCTACATTCCTAGGATGTTTTAAGCGTCCTGTGCCTCCTGCGGTGGGGAGGCCTCAAACAATCACATGTGCAGCCTGCAGGCAGGCTAGAAAGCCATCAGAGGGGATTTTGGATTGAAACACTCTTTCAAATGCAGAAGACTAAAGCCCTGAGTTGACTTTTTACAGAGAATGTCAGAAGAGTAGGAAAGCAGGCAGATTCTTATGTTTGGGGTACATGCTCAGGAAATGCCAGGGGGAAAACCTGAGATCTGACTTGTTCTTGCCCATCAAATCTCTGCCACATGACTTTGTCACGGGTGGAATTCCTTATGCTGGCTTCTGGCACAAAAATTTTACTACAGCCATAAATTATACATTAGCATTGGTGGAAAATACTCATCACTATTTGTATCCTAAATCCATGAATATAAAGCAAATTATACACTTTAGTCAGATGAGATTTATCCCAGAAATGTTAAGGTTGCTTTAACACTCTAAGATTAGTTAATGAGGAACCTAGGTTAAAATTTTAAGTCCCCTTGATGTTAAAACCCCAGAGGCAGGCCATGCCTCACAGAAGATAACTTACTCCTTATCTGGTGACTCAGAGTCTCCTGGTCCTTAACAAATCCCCATTCTATTAATTCTTAACTGATGACTTATAACCTAGTTTCCTGACCTTGCAAAAGAGACCCCCTCTCAAAAAGATGTATTTACTGTCGGATTTTTCCAGGTAATTGTTTCTCTAAGAACTGGCCAAGCGCTGCAGGGTGGTCAGTCAACTGTTTCAACTTAATTACCTGCAGACCTATCCCACCAATCAAATGTCCTCACCCCACCTACACCTGCCAGAGGCAGGCCATGCCTCACAGGAGATAACTTACTCCTTATCTGGTGACTCAGAGTCTCCTGGTCCTTAACAAAGCCCCATTCTATTAATTCTTAACTGATGACTTATAACCTAGTTTCCTGACCTTGCAAAAGAGACCCCCTCTCAAAAAGATGTATTTACTGTCGGATTTTTCCAGGTAATTGTTTCTCTAAGAACTGGCCAAGCGCTGCAGGGTGGTCAGTCAACTGTTTCAACTTAATTACCTGCAGACCTATCCCACCAATCAAATGTCCTCACCCCACCTACACCTGCCTATGGCCCCCTACCACATTGTTCCCAACATCCTGACCCCTCCCACACCTGCCTGTGATTTTTCGGTATAAAAGTTCCTCACAATTAATGTTCGGGGTTCATCTCCTCGAGTGGAGACTGAACCCCCGCGCGTCGGCCTAATAAATCCTCTTGCTGATTGCATCGAATTCTAGTCACTGTGGTCTTTGGAGCGACAGATTCTGAGAAAAGGCCGCAAGGTCTTACATTAATGTAATACACCATTTTAGTAAAGGACACAATCATCTCAGTAGTACTGAAAAAATATCTGATAATACAGGAAAGTGATTCACAATAAGAGATGAAGATTCGATCACTGGGTCAGGAAGATCCCCTGGAGGAGGGCATGAAAACCCAATCTAGTATTCTTGCCTGGAGAATCGCATGGACAGAGGAACCTGGTGGATTACAATCCATAGGGTTGTGCTGGGGGCCAGTGTGAGGAACTCCACCCATGGCAAAAGTCATGAGGAAGGAGGCTTGGCATACGCAAAGGCGTGATCAAGCCTCAGGAAACAATTAACCTCGATGCTGATGCAACTTTAATTTCACTGTGTAACACAATCGTAATGTCAATATAAAATGCAAATGAAGGCAGTCCCCTCGGAGGCTAACGGGGGCCGTGCTGGTGGGGGGGTCCCCCTCGTCAGGCAAGTCAGCCTCGTTCATCTGGGCCCCCCATGCTTGTCAGCCAGTATGGATGCCTTTCTTTGTCTGGAAATTTCCACCGATGTCGGGGGCCAGTGTGAGGAACTCCACCCATGGCAAAGGTCATGAGGAAGGAGGCTTGGCATACGCAAAGGCGTGATCAAGCCTCAGGAAACCCCCTGTTCCCGAGCATCTACCCCCAAAACCAAGAGTCTGTTTTATGCTCTCACCTACACCTCTGACTTTACGGGGGGCTCTCCCCCATAACCATTTCTCTCGGAGAAGGAGTTAACTTGCAGCTCCAGTTGATAAAATTTCTGGGCGTGACAAGAGTGTTTCAGCTTACGAACTCCTCTGAAGGTTATCTAGCCTCCCTGTATAGGTTTGTCCGGCCAAATGTGATTGTTTACAGCCTCCCAACAGCGAGAGGCACGAGATGTTTTAGACTTACTAAAGGCAGATTCTTTTGGGAAGTTAGAATTTATTAGTATAGTGGGTTGATTAGGAATTGTATTGGTGAAGGGTTTTTCATTTGTTGTGCCAATAATTGCTTCTAATTCCCTGCCCTTATAATGAATATAACTAGCATATAAGAGAAATAAGTATTAACCTTTAAGATTAATCATGTTAACCTTGGGTTAGATAAATTCCTTTCTTGATTGTAACTCATTACACCCTTACCCTATAGGAATGTACCTTTATCTGGAGGGTGGTGCCTGGTTTAAGAAAAAACACCCTTGGAAAAAATGAGTTTTTTGGTTATCAGAAAGAGAGGGTCATGAAGTGTTAGCAGGCCTCATGGCCAGAAGATGATGTGAAACCCCTAAGACCTTTTTTGTATATAAAGCACCCGATTTTGATAAAGGTCAGGACTGCTGACCCCCGCGTGAGTTGTATTCATCCCTATGCGTAACAAAAGGTATATAAGCAAACCTGAAAATAAAGAAAACGGATCAGTTTCTGGAAAGACTGATTCCCCCATGTCGTTCTTTCTCGTCCTCCGTATTTCTGGCTGAATTCCCATCTGGAGCACGGGTGCCCGCCATGTCTGCTTACTTGCCCCGGCTTTCAAGTCCATGTGAAAAGGTGCCCAAGGAGGGGCACCTTTCGATGTTCAAGTGGCGCCGGTGGCCCAACGTAGATGGTGCAAATTCCTTGTCTTGGAATTTTATTGGTATCCCGTGTAAACCAAGTTATTCAGCCTCTTTCTCTCCTCTAATACCTCTCACTATTTTCTGGCTGAATTCCCGTCTGGCACTTGGGTCCTCACCAAGCCTACTAACTCTGCCTGGGCTTCTAAGATCGGACCGGGGAGGCCTCAGTGCCTCCTCTCCTTCGGGAGAACGGAAAGACGCCTGTGGCCTACGTAGGTGGTGATTGGCATCCCATGTAAGCCAAGTTATTCAGCCCCTTTTTCTGCTAATTTCCTAATCTCTCTCTATCTGTAATTGAATAAGTTCTTTCCTAGTACGCCGACTCCGTCTCTACCTTTGAATCACCCTGGATCCACCGGGGCTGGACCCCGGCACACCGGGGATGGAGGAAGACTTCAAAAGATGCTCTGTGACTTTGATTACGTTCGGAACCGGCCACGACTTGCTGCTGGGTTGTGCATACGAAACCGGCGGTGGCCACCTCTGGCTGGGGACACCACGTGGGGGCGTTTTGTCAGAATGGGGATCTGTGCAGGAGCAGCAGTTCTTTGAGAGGCCTTTTGTCCGTCGGCCTGGGATCCAGCTGGGCTCCTACCCTGGCCCCATCTGACGGCCATAGAGGAGCTGTGGGCTCCTCTGCCACAGGAGCGGTCTGAGGTGTACAGATGGCCAGCCCAGGTCATCAAAAGAAAGGACCCTGGACATCTTCAGGGGCCTGGGCCTCCAGCCTGCAGAGCTGCACTCCCAGGGCCTTCCTGCACTGCGGGACCGGCCAGACTGCTGGAGCTCCGGGGTTGCTGTTCCTGTTCTGCACCCTGGCCTGAGGGCCTGACGCACCTGCACACCCTGTGGTAGCGCCCACAGGTTCTGATGCTCCTCTCCAACCCCAGCCTGCATCTTGGGGAGCAGCCCCAGCCCTCGACTCCCACCGGCCAGCCGCTGCCGCCTCGACCTCCAGATGGCCTGCCAGCCTCTTCGACTCTGAAAACCTCACCCTCTGCGCTCCGTTCTTCAGGTCCTGAGTGGGCGCCCCCTGGACTCATCCCTCTGCCTGGCTCCCCTCCTCAGTTTCTAGGCCTCCGGCTGGAGACTTCACCTGTCTGATGGCAGCCGGGTCCACTACTTGACTGCCCTTGCCCCTCCACGGAGCCAGGGTCACCGGGCCTCCTCTCTGTATCCATCGGCCCTGCTCTCAAGCGCTCATTCAAGGCTGGACCAAAGTCTTCTCATATGTGGGCCTGATCCTCACCCTGTTTAAGGGGTCAGTAATGCACAGCTGTCCTTCACACACACACAGACACACGTTCTGGGAGAGAAAGCACTTATTTATCCATTGAGTCTTACCAACCCTGTAAACTGTCCTTCACACACACACAGACACACGTTCTGGGTGAGAAGGCACTTCCTCATCCGTCGAGTCTCACCGACCCAGTAAACAGAGGCTTCGTACTGTAGGGGCAAGCTGGTGACACACGGTCATCCCCGGCCCTGCCCTGGGTTCTAGGGCGAGTCCGCATGTGTTTCTGCTCTGACAGTGGCTCCGTGCCCCGGGCGGGACTCCCGGCCGTTCTCCATGAGCACAGACTCTAGAAACAGTTTCCAAGGGTCCTGTCGTCTCAGTACCTGGCTGGATGGCCTCCTGTCCGTCCGCTCCGAGGGGTCTTTTCACACCCGAGTCACAATCTAGGAGAGAGAAATAGCGACAGGGTGAGGCAATCGAGCAGCAGTGGAGAGTGCCTCGCTCATCTGCGTGTGCACACGTGTGCGTGTGTGTGGTGGTAGGAGGCTGGGGTGGGCGGGGCACTGCAGGCCCATTTCTGAACTTCGGTGCTCAGCCTCTGTGCGTCCAGCATGGGTGAGGGCCCGCGATGGGTCTGGAAGACCCCGGGGCCGGGCAGCACGCCGAGACCGGCTGCAGCAGCACAGCACCTTGGGTGACCCCCGCCCTCCCCTCACGCACGCTGGAGAAGAGCAGCAGCTGCAGAAGCAATGTCTCACGACTGTGAAAGAGGCGAGCCTGGGCCCTCGTACCGATCTGTCCTGGAGCGCCGGGGAGGCCGGGAGGCCCTGGGAAGCCTGGTGGTCCGGGCAATCCAGCATCGCCGGGGAAGCCGCGCTCGCCTTTGGGGCCTGGCAGGCCCAGTCCTGGGGGGCCCCTCTCCCCTGGAAGGCCCTTCGTGCCGGGGGCTCCTGGTTGGCCTGCGTCCCCTGGGGGGCCTTTGATGCCATCACCCTGTGAGAAATGTGGAACATCTCTTACAACACATGGAAGCCTCGAAGACAGCCATCTTGCACTGCCTCGATCCCCGAATTCTGCACTACAGACACAGGGCAGAAGACAGCAGGGAAGAACAGGAACCCCAGTCACGGTCTGGTCAGGTCACAGAAATAAAGGACAGACGTCAGAGCAGCCACGAACAAGACTCTAGAGGATGGGAATCTGAGTACTTGTCTTTTCCAAGTTCTGCTTGGACCTGCATTCTCAGGAGGAATTCTTTGAGAGCAGTTAGGCAGAGATCTGGCTAAACGGGGCAGGAACATGTTATTTTATCTTTAGGACTTAGCACCTGTGACTGGTCTCCTATTCCCAAGGGGCAGTGCAGTGGCAAACAGGAGGAAGTCTTTGGATGAGAAACAGCAGCAAGTTTGTTAGAATAAGGAGAGATGGTGGGGCCAGCAGAGCGGAAATGGGAGGCAGAAAGCTCCCCCACGTCCAGTTCACTGCGCTCCTCGGGCTGGGATGAGCTCCGAGCGGGGAGGAGGGCTCTGGTGTCCGTGGCCACCCGCCCTTCGCTGTCTGCCCTTTCCCGCAGAAAGGAGGCTGGGGGCTCTGCCTCTATCACACACACTCTCTTGCAACATGGGTGTGTGTGTTTTGCAAAAGCGAAGTTGTGTGTTTTACAAGCAACCCTGGAAAAAGCGTTCCCTCCTCCATCTAGGAATATTCAGCTGGCACAGTGGGCAGGTCTCTCACGCTACATTATAGCAGGAGGAATGCTTATTTCTGCTTTTTCTTTCAAATCTTCACTCTGGGCTTGGCTCCAACCCCAATCACTGTTTCCTTAAAAACTATGATTCCTGCTTATCAAAAGGGGACAGGTTGAGTTGGGAGGATGTTGTGCTGGTGAGCACCTCTGGCTCAGGTGTGTAAGAACGTGGCTGACGGGGGAGAGGGCTGATACCCCTCTCTGCTCCCCTCCTCCCCCGAGGTACTCACGGGAGGGCCAGGGAGCCCGTGGAATCCATCAAGTCCAGGTGGTCCTGGGATGCCGTCGCTACCTTTCAGCCCTGGCATGCCTGGGACGCCTGGCTGGCCCCGCTCACCTGTGGGAGGGGCACGGCATGAGTCTACCCTTCCAGGGTGAGTGGAGGGCGAACAGCCTTAGACCCGCCAGCCACAGAGACTCACCTTTGGTGGTGATGGTCCTGGAGTCTCCCTTCATCCCTTTGGGCCCGGGGGGACCGACAGTACCAGGGGCTCCCTATGGAAACAGACACACATTTCCTTCTTTCTCCACCCTGGTTGGGGCCTCCGAGAAGACAACGGCTCCCTCTCATATGACTTGAGGGCCTCTACCTGGCATCAAGCTCAGAGCTGGACACTTCTGTCTGGACTGCCTCATGCCATGGCCACCAACCACCAATGGCCACGGGGCACTTGAACGGGTCAGTGGAACTCAGATGCTGACCGTACAATTTTAAGTAGCTTTGACCAACCTAGATAGCGTATTCAAAAGCAGGGACATTACTTTGCCGACTAAGGTCCGTCTAGTCAAGGCTATGGTTTTTCCAGTGGTCATGTATGGATGTGAGAGTTGGACTGTGAAGAAGGCTGAGTGCCGAAGAATTGATGCTTTTGAACTGTGGTGTTGGAGAAGACTCTTGAGAGTCCCTTGGACTGCAAGGAGATCCAACCAGTCCATTCTGAAGGAGATCAGCCCTGGGATTTCTTTGGAAGGAATGATGCTAAAACTGAAGCTCCAGTACTTTGGCCACCTTATGCGAAGAGTTGACTCACTGGAAAAGACCCTGATGTTGGGAGGGATTGGGGGCAGGAGGAGAAGGGGACGACCGAGGATGAGATGGCTGGAGGGCATCACGGACTCAATGGACGTGAGTCTGAGTGAACTCCGGGAGTTGGTAATGGACAGGGAGGCCTGGCGTGCTGCGATTCATGGGGTCGCAAAGAGTCGGACGCGACTGCGCGACTGAACTGAACTGAAAACTTAAGTAGCCACACATGGCTGGATGCAGAAAGTAAGAACCTTGCCACTCAGCGTGTGGCCTGCAGGTGGGCAGCCCCGGCCTCCCCGGGAGCTTGTCAGGAAGGCCGACTCTCAGAGCCTGGCCCAGGGCCGCAGAAACACCATCCGCAGTCTCAAACTCTTTAACTTTGGAGAAGCAATCCTCTACCACGACTTCAAGGCTGCTAACTCAACTACAATTTTGTAGAATCTAGGCAAATAGTAAGCCTCCAGTTATGAACGATGGATGTTTGTGATCATTCAGTATTGAACAATAACAGTGTTTATTCTATAGCTTGTCTTCCTAACTGAAATCAAGGTGGGAAAAAAAATCATACTTTAGAGACAACTCAGGTTGGGGACATTCACATTTTAAGCTGTGAAATCTAGTTTAGGTCTTTCAGTGAGCAGAAATGAGCAGATGAACGTTTCAGGATGCATTAAATGATTCATTAGTTAGTTTCAGCATGCCAGGACTCTGGGTGGTGGTGCGTGGGATCTAGCTCCCTGACCAGGGACGGAACCTCGGCCCCTGCACTCGTGCAGGGTCTTAGCTACCTGACCACCAGGGAAGTCCCAGGATGCATTTTAATGTGCACGATACGCTAGTCGGGGCAACTCTTGGTTGCTGGTGTTTGCAAGAATATGGAAGCTTTAAGCATTGGTTTAATTAAATGGAATGTTTCAAATGAAATGTTCTTTCTCCTTAAAAAGCCCACAGGTACTTGATTTATAGATTTTGTTCTTTGCAGCAAAGGGTGACATTCTCTCTATCTAGAACAAAGTCTCCCACACAGGCAGGGTGTGACTAGGAGGTGCTGGGCAAGTGGATGGATGCACGGGTTCATTTAGTAAACGACTTCCATATTTGAGGCGCTCTTGCAGATCACATCAGTATAGATATTAAACCACAGGAAAAAAAAAACTGTCTGAGGCTTTCCTGCTGCCGATACATAAGCATACAATGAAACGCAACATGTGGCTCAGCAGAAAAGAACCCGCCTGCCGATGCAGGAGACACGGGTTCATTCCCTGGGTGGGGAAGATCCCCTGGAGAAGGGAGTGACAACCCACTCCAGTGCTCTTGCCTGGAGAATCCCGTGGACGGAGGAGCCTGGGGGCTGCAGCTGATGGGGTTGCAAGGAGCCGGACACAGCTTAGGACTGAACAGCAACAAGGCACAGCGCCTGGGACGTGCGCACCCAGCTGCTGCGGGAGCACACCCTCCTGGGAGAGTCTAGACGCGCCACGCGCATAGAGCGAGGTCCACCGGCTGCTCGGGACGCTCCATCGCTTTACGAAGAACCCAGCGTCCTACCAGTTCCGCCATTACTCAGCCCAGATTTGCACCGTGCACGCGCTTTCTGGATACTTGAGCCACTTCCACGTGCTTAGCCAGGATTTGGAGATGATGCCATTTTTAAACTGGCAGGAAGCGCAGCGCCTACTACGTCCAGTTGGATGAAAGCATTTGTCTTCTGGGAAGTCCCAGAGAATGGAGCAGAGAGGGGCTTTAGACCTCATTTTCACCCGCAAAGCTCCCTCGGCACGAAGCAGTCTGAGCAATGGCCCTCTGCACCCGCAGCTTGAGGGGCTGCACGCCACCTGCATCTCGACACCAGGCCAGGTGGTCTGAGCATCCTTGGCCGGGGGTCCTGGGCAAACATTCCTCTACTGCTGAATATACAAAATGCTAGACTTTCCACTGTGTAAATGTCCCACAGTTCTCTTTTTAAGTAAAAAAAAAATAAAAAATAGTTTCTTTGTCTCCCCCTAAAATTTGCTTTGAAATCACGAATGAGTTCAAACCTGCCACAGAGAAAGACCTACTCTGGGCCATCTTTTCTTAGGGTGTGAAGGCCCACTTAGCTGGAATCCACAGGCAGAAAATTCCACACATTTATCCAAAGTACATTCATATGATTTACTTGGACGTCTCACTTTTTATGGAGTGAAGGGAGCCTTCATAAAACACTAAATCTGAAGTATAGACGGGTTTCTTTGTTTGAGATATAACTCACATAAGACTAATTATTTTAAAGCATACAATTCAGGGTGTGTGTGTGTTTTTTTTAAGTATTTTCACAAAGTTCTGCAACCATCAGTATTACCTAATTCCAGACCATTTTCATCACCCCAAAAAGAATCGGTCACTCCCATTCTCCCTCCTTCCAGCCCTTGGCAACCTCCAACCTACTTTCTGTCTGAAGAGCCCTGTTCTGGACCCTTCATAGGAATGGTATGACATAATACCTGCTGTACTGAGTCTGTCTTAACTCACACAGCGTGGTGTTTCTGCGGGCACCCCTGCGGCTCGTGTGAGCACGTCGTTCCTCTGGATGAGTGAAAGGGGCTGTATCTGGTGGGGATGCTGCGTCTGGTCTAGCCGTTTAGTGCTTGTGGGCCCTGGGGCTGTTTCCACTTTCCAGCCGGTGCACCCATGCCGCTGTGAGCATCACAGTGCAAGTCTCAGGGTGGACACGCGCTTTCGGCTCCTGGGTCTGCACTTAGGAGGGGACTTTCCGGGGCATGTGACACCTCTGTGTTTGGCCTTTTGAGGAAGCATCAAGCTGTTTTCCACAACGGCTGCCCCACTTCACGATCCCACCAGGAAAAGATTTACGTGTCTCTGGGAACACGCAGCTTTTTTTGAATGCGCCCTGGGTGCACACGTGTTCCTGGTCTAGGGTGTATGATTCAGTAAATGAAGCCTGGGCAGGGGGGACGCGGGGTCAGGTGTCAAGGTCATCTTGTCGGTCTCGTGGTGGAACTGGTCTCTCACCTTGAACCCGGCGAACCCGGGGAGGCCGTGCGGGCCGGGGTCTCCTTGGCTGCCTTTACTGCCAGGCTGCCCATTGGCACCTGCAAAGCCTTTGGGTCCTGGCAGCCCTGGAGGACCCCTGACGAGCTGATCTGCACACTTACAGTCGCCGGCGTCACCTGCAACGTGGGGGAGACAGGGTGCCATGCTGTCTATCCGCGACGCACAGGTACAACCCTCCTGTGGCTCTGCAGGGGCAGGAGGGCACGGCAGGCAGGGGCTGGGCTGGGAGGACAGCACTGGGAGGACGTGCCCGCGCTGGTCCTCTCGCCCCTGGGTTGGGGGGAGCGGGGTTGGGGGTCTTATCGTCATCTCAGAACCAGCCGAGGGTGGACTGTCACAGGGGGGCCAAGCAGCGCCCTGCCCCTCACCCCCAGCCAGCCTCACCTTTCCATCCTTTCTGTCCACGAGCCCCTGGGAACCCGGAGGAGCCAGGGAAGCCCCCACTTCCTCTTGGTCCTTTCAGGCCGTACAGAAAACCTGAGGGGAAGACCCACAAGGACGGCACGTCAGCTCAGCCCAGGGCCCGCCGTCTGCTTCCCGCGAGGGAAGGTTTCCAGCTGTATCTCCCAACAGACAAGGACCACCCCCCTGCCCAACTCCAGCCCAAGCGCTCTCAGAAAGACACGGAGACTTCCTTTTTGTGGCCACTGTTTCCAGGGCTAGAAAGACACGTGAACACCTGTAATTTCAGTTTTCCCATTAAAGTCTGGAAATAGACATCTTTACTTTTCAGAAAAGTTCAGTCCAAAGAAGAGTTTCAATTGTTTTTAATCACGTATTATACTTACGCGTTAAAGACTTGGAATCACCATGACCTCTGGTTCCCAGAGAGACAAAAACCCAGAGCAAAACCAACCATGAAAGGCGTCAAGGGGAGCTCTTCCCTGCTCTGCCCCGGCCTGGAACAGGTGCGCCTGGGCACGCCCCTCCCTGCAGGCTCCAGGGGCTTCCACTCCGGGTGCACACACGTCCACACACGCACACGTGTGACCGTGTGGATAACCTGTGATCCATCCCCTCCTCACCTTCCCCCCTCACTAAGATGGGGACCCTTCAGGTGTCCCGCCCATCTGCAGAGCTCTGACCATTGCAAGCGAGGACATCTGAGCTCCCGTGTTAAGAAACACTCTAAAGCCCAGAAAACGCTCCGCGTCCCGCTTGAGCGGAGTGCCCTCTCGTGGTGGGAACGAGGTTGTACACTCCCGAGAAGCACCATGGCAGGGTCCTGGCGCCCAGGGTCTGGCTTGAGGTCCCGCGTGGGTGGAGACGGGCGAGGCCCCAGCGCAGGACCGTGCTGGCTGGGCTGGGGTGGGGGGACCCTGAGTTCAGCTGAGGACTCACGAAGCTGGAGATGCCTGTGAGACACGCAGCGCTGACAAGGTGTCCAGTTAACCGCCGGCAGGAGTTTGCGGCTCAGCGTACAGGACTAGGCTAGGGCCGTCGCAGCAGAATCAAATCGCACGAACAGCCGTGGAGAGGGCCAGCCCAACAGGCTGGCAGCACCTCAACGGCCGTGGTTGCTCGCCAGCTCTTGCTGCTCACAAACACTGGGAGCTGGCCCTGTCCTTCCCGAGGCTAATCACCCTCTGACTCCATACAGACGGCACTCTGCGCCAGGCACTCCCTGACTCCACACTCTCTCGTGGCACTCTGCATTTCAGAGGGAAGGTCGGGGGCCGATAGCTTCAGGGACACTGGACCCGGTTCCTGAGTTGCCTGATGCCAGCTGTGCCCGTTTTGAAACATCACAGAAAAAAAAAAAGCAAGACCTTCAAGAGGCTATAAAACGTCTCGCTATCTTGAGAAAGGGGGCGCCCAGTTCTTGAGGCACTAGCCTGCTGTGTTTCCCCTTTGCCTGGCAAAAATAATCAGGCATCTTTATTTCCTCCAAACTGTCTCTGTGTTTCTATTTGGCAACTGTGGACAGGGAGCCAAGATGCTGGCAACAGGGACGCAGTTGGGGACAGCTGGTACATCATGGTATTAAACTCTTGTCAAAGCAGGAGTCTGCTGGGTGGAGAGATATCGGCAAGGAATTCCATCCTCCACAGGATGGTGGAGGGGAAGAAGGAAGACCCAGCAAAGCAGCCTCAGAAGGAAGGGTAGAGACAGCGAGCCAGGGAAGAGTGTGTGGAGGGGGTGCCGGCTGGGGGGCTCTGATGGAGAAATGGTACCCAGTATAGGCTCCATGGGCACTGGGGACCCAGTCAAGAGCTTGTCAGCCCAGCGGTGGGCTGAGGGCTTTATGTCTCCAAGTTCTGATGCATTAGGAGAAGCTAGTATTACAGGGAGTTATTTAACCATGGATACTTCAGGGGTGCTGGCTTTTAAAATCTGAGCCACAGACACTGTGGGTGTCCTTCACCCTGTTTGCAAGTCTAGCCACAAAAGACGCTTTGGGGCTCTCTGAAGGTGCACTTCCCTCCTTCCTTCCTACACTGCCTTTTCTTCATCTGATAATTAATTAAATGAATAATTGCAAGCGAGTCCTGGAGAACAGCAGTGAGCCTCTGTGATCTTTCCAACACGATTTTCCCGAAGTGGCCGTAAGAGACCTGGCCATACCCTGACTTATTCTAGCGCACAGTGGGCCTGCACCAATGGTCAGCCTGGTTAACCGAGCTGCAGCTGGGGGTACGCAGACACTCAGTTCAGAAGGAAAACTGCCTACATCGTTTGCTTTCGCTGAAACAGCAAAAGACTAAAAATTCTGGTTTCCATCAGTAGCAACACAGAAAACCTGGTGAAATGCAGATAACAAGAAAAGAATCCAACAATTTTGTTCCAGGGGAAAGGCTGGAGAGCTCTGTGGGACTCAAGATCATCAATATTAAATTATGACTGTTCACAAAACTATTTTAAAAGGCCATTATGCTTGACTACTTTTCGTACAGGAGTTGCTTCTAAAAAGTGATTTGGGAACAATGTGTCTCATGGGGTAAAATGAATACTTCAAGGAGAACTTAAGTTGTGTGCTCTTAAACTTTTAAGTTGATAAATCTATCATACACCATTCCATCTATTTTATAAACTCCTTTTTCAGTTAACCATATGGACCAGAAATTAGTTCATATGTTTACAGATGACTTCTGAGTAAGTTGTAGATTTACTAAGTAAGATTTATGAAGCCAGATGGTATGCGTTTGTGTCTTTATCGAAATGGAATTTAGTTACAGGAAGGATGGCAAGGTTAGCCTTCATTCACCATCTTAAAGAGGCATATTTGTATGCTTTTATTTTTAATACATCATGGTCTATTGCCAAAAAAGGGAAAAAGCAACAGACACCATTGACTCAGGAAATGTAACGCTCAGCCGTTATCACAGATGGTACAGGACTAAACATTACTGTCAGGATAATAAAAAATATTAGTGATTACACTGCTCAAACCACTTGGCAAATTCCAGAGAAATGTCTGTACCGAAATTTTTCAAAAGAATATAAGAATCTGATTTTTGCAGTTGAAGGGAAACTGGGAACACAGAACCAGAGTAACTCAGAAGACAAGCTAGAACCAGAGAAGCAACTGCTGCCTCCTCTCCTCAAAGGAGCAGGTTCCAACGCGCTTCTCATGCCGCCAAAAGGTTTTCTTCTCAAGAGACAGCAAAGACAGTGGCAAAAGCCTCGTCTCTGAAGCTGCCTTTTAGCTGGACCCACACACGCTGCCGTGCTGTGCGTAGTCGCTCAGCCGCATCTGACTCTTTGGGACCCCACGCCCAACAGCACCGGGGTCCAGATGCCGTGCTTGTCCAGTCTGAGGACTCAGATCGTCCGTCTGGGCCCCCAAGGCTGCCGTGTCCCACCACAGGGGCTACAGCCGCTCCTGGCGCCAAGCGTTGCCACCGGTTCAGCAGTGGCTCCAGCTCGAGGGGGCCCAGAAGGCCAAGCCTCAAGTCTGCCCCGCGGCGGTCAGCCCTGGGAGAAGGCGGTCACGGCGGGCCCTTCCTGTCTGCCCCGTGGGGGTCAGCCCAGGGCAGGGGGAGGTCACGGCGGGCCCTTCCTGTCTGCACCCCGGATGGCCTGCCACCTCCTCGCCCACCACCTGCCACCTCGTCCACAGAACTGTTCAGCAGAAAAACCCAAGTGAGAATGCGGCTGCGCCCAGGCCCCTTTGTCTGGACGTCGGCACGCCCCGCCCTCGAGTTTCCCTCCACTTACCGTCTGGGCCGGGCGGTCCTGGGCGCCCCGGGGGACCGCGGAGCCCTGGCTTCCCATCGGTCCCTGGGGGGCCGGGGTACAGAGCAGGGAAACCTCGTTCTCCTCTGTAGCCTTTGGGTCCCATCTCGCCCGGCAAGCCTCTCTTCTCATCTGAAAACCCAACAGCGAACACAGACTCGTGAGCCCCTGGGATTCAGCCACGGGGCTGCTATGCCCCGAGAGCCCCCTGGACCCGTGGTTTACGGTCCAGCCAGCGACCTAAAAGGAGATGCCACTGGTATATTTTCATCAGCACCGTTCCACTTTAAAAAGCCCCTCTGCCCACCCCCAGAGGACGGCCCGGGAGCCATTAGAATGCTTGGACGCCTGTGCTCCTCCCAGCC
>SJXQ01006866.1:125522-159397 GCA_006408695.1 Aepyceros melampus
GTGGAGCCCAGGCCTCTGGTGCGAGCAGCGCGATCGGGACTCGGTCTATCAGGCTCGCTCTGACGTCAGAGCAGGCTCCACGTGGCTCGCCAGGAAAACTGCAATAAACGAACCAATCAAACCCTCCTTTCCCGGAGGGCATTTCGCTCATTCACCCCGCAGGGGCTTCGTGCCATGTTTAACGTCAAAACGCAGCTCCCCAACGGGTAGACTGCCCCCTCCATAAACACATTCCTTCCGACAACATTCATTTGCTCTGTGGTCTAAAAATGTGGCCGCGGCGCGGAGCAGGACGGAGCACAGGGCTCCTTCTCCTTCTCATTCAACAAGTAAAAATAAACCCTGGATTTCGGGCGGAGGAGAGGCCCCGCTGCCAGGAGTCCCAGAACCTTCCCTTTTCAAGTAGTGTCTGGAGCAGCGCCCCGCCCGGCACTCAGGACGCCAGGAAAGTTCGAGAGCGCCGCCCCCGTCTCCGCGCCCAGGCTCCTGGGCTGTGGGCTGGTCGCAGGAGGGTCTGGGCTCCCCACCTGCGGCTGAACCCTGCTCTGAGCTTTCACGCTGCACATCAGTCTTCCCTCGCCTGTGAGTTTGGCTACTGGGGTACATCTGAGGATTTCTATTCAAATCAAGCTTAGACAGGACCAGCCCCTGCCTTCTCCCCTTGACCATGTTTGGAGTTTTCCTGTGGAGCTCTACTGGCAGGTTTCCCTAACAGAGAATCATTTAGGGATAACCCCGAAAGTCTATTTTTGGTCATGCCCTGGACAGGGAAGCTTTCAAAACATCCAAGGCACACAAGTTTTAATTGCAGGTAGGAGCCAGCAGAAGGGAAAACACACCATCAGCGCTCTAAAGCATCGCTTCTTTAATAGACTTCAGCCAGTCCTGACCCGCGTCTGGGGCAAAGCAGGGAGCAGGTTTAGGGGTTGCAGAGATCAGAGTGTGCTCTGGTTTCAAAGGCGGGGCGGGGAGGAGGAAGCCGCAGAACCATGCCTAAAAAGGGACTTCATGACATCACCACCCAAGGCTACTTATTTGGCCCCATCAGTTGCCTCTGAGTCTCATGGACTGCGGTGTTTAGGAAGCACTGAACTGAAATCCCGGAAGTCGTCTACACGCAGAAACAGGTGCAGGATTCCCATCTGGGCTGCAGTTGGCCCCAAGTTCCTCTCCAGATCAGAGGCACTGACAGGCAGGCTCAGGGCCACCCCAAGCCCAGTGCGGGACTGCTGGTGGACAGCTGGCATGTTTGGCCGATCACCGGCTTCCCTCGAGGGGCACTGTCTTCCCACACGTTTCAGGAGCCGTCCAGGTATCGAGGAACTGCCAAGGCACTGCAGTTTCTCCTGATGGATGAGCTTAATCTACAGTTCTCAAGACTCAGAGTGCTTCAGTTCTTGACCGTTAAGGAGGATAATGGCTGAGGCTAATGACTGTTTATGGTACATGAGCCTGCAATCCCGCTCCTGGGCCTGTATCTGGGGAAAACCAAAAATTGAAGAGACACGCACCCCTTGGTGTCCACTGCAGTGCTGCTGACAGTAGCTGAGACAGGGGAGCAGCCGGGATGCCCCTGGCAGCTGAATGGGTGAAGGTGTGCCGTGCATGTGTGTCCTTCAGACGCTTCTCCCTTACGGGTCAGTGCATAATACTGAGTATAGTCCCCCGTGCCGCACAGGAGGGCCTTGCTGCTCATCTGGTTTATACACAGTGCGCGTGTGGCAATCCTAACTTCCTAATTTATCTCCCCCTCACCTCCTTTCCTTTTTGGTGACCATAAGTTTTCTTTCTGTGTCTCTGAGTCTTGGGAATAAGTTCATTTATGTCTTTTCTTTTTAGACTCCATATATAATTACATGATATTTGGGATTTACTCCACTTAGTATGATAACCTGTAGGTCCATCCATGTTCTGCAAATAGCGTCATTTCACTTTTTTTTTTTTAATAGCTGACTAATGAGCCACATGTGCTGGTTTGAATGTGATGTAGTTTGAAAAAAATAATCCCCAGTTGTTTTCCCCATGGACTTCTGGTTGATGATGTTATTAGAACTTCGTACAGTCTAAAAAGCCAAAAGGAGAAAAAGTCTATGTTTGACTTGATATAACCGTACAAATTCAGTCCTCAAAAACCATAAGTACACTGCAGTATGTGAGCATCTGTCAAATAAAAACATAACTGCCTTTTCCCAAATGCTTCAGATGCGGCCCGGCTGTGTGTGTGTGTGTGTGTGTGTGTACACATAATTATGAGGAATTGGTTTAGCTCTGCAAAGTTAACACAAGATGGTAACCTGCAAATGCTCTGTGCACTCAGCTTGGAGCAAGCACAACTCGACCTCTGTTTGAGGGCAGTGACTGACCAACCCACCTTTCTCACTCCTGGGCACCCCCCGCCTCGATGCTGAAGGGTGAGGTGACTCTGAATCCACGCCCTCTCTAGGGTAAGCGCGGTACAGTCTTAGCTTCCAGGGCTCAGCCCTTCCCCACTCTCTCCCTGTCTTACCCCTGAGTATTGTAAATAGTATGTATGTCCAGTAACATCAAGCAACAAGAAAACAGTGAGTTTCCTTTTTCTTTTTTTCTGGATCTTGTTCTGACACCATCTTCCATGGTGGGAAAGGCCAGCATCCTAGGATGGATGCCGAGAGCAAACCATTATCCCCCCCAAGTTTGAAGAAAATGTTAAAAAAGATAAACAAGGGTCTTTTTTTTTTTTTTTAAATGTGATGAACTGAGAGTGATGTTTGCAAGACCTAGTTGAGCTGATTCTCTGCCAGAATCTTATGGCCAAAATTTGATAATATCTTCGGTGTTATTTTGAGTACATATTTTAACAATGATATCCATAACTCACAATGAAACAGCCACTCCAACTCCAGTCTGAACCCTGTTCTTTGAGGTTAATATAAACAGAAATCTATTACCACTGAACTAGCCATGAATCTTTAAGAAAATTATCTACCAGTCATTTTTCTGTTATCCAAAGTGTACATTTCAAATAGGGAAACGTGCAATTACGTTTGACCTCCTTGGGAAAAAACATTGCTTGGGAAACAGAATAAATGTTCACCCATTAAGATGGGCTGCAGAGCATATTTATTGTTGATTTCTTCTATTAATATTCCTTCTCTTATTATTGTATCAATTTGAGGAAACCGTTTATTATTTTTTTTAAGTGCTATTTGGATTGTCACATCGTGAATGCATCATGTTCCAGTGTTAGCTTCTTAGAGTTACGTCTGGCAGATTCTTCAGTCTTATGTGCTTTTCGTGACATCATATTCAGTGTGTAGGTCACTGTAGATGGGGTGTAGGCACGGTTCCCGAGCATAAGCGGTGCTTTGTTTGTGCGGTATCTAAGGAAACAGAGGAGTCACGCTTTGCTCTGCAGCAGCACCTGTTTTCACCCCTGGCTCGCTGTGGTGGGGCGATTCATACATTTCTCTCTGGGGAAGTGGGTGGAAAACGGGCACACATTGTTCTGTAAAAACTCCAAGTCTCGTTTTTCCCCCTCAAGTTGTTTAAAATGTGCTGTGGAAAGAATTGATTCCATTTGGCTCATCAACACGGATGCTCTGGCACCACGCAGCTGTTTTGCCGAAGAGCGGTCCTCAAACACACCACAGCCGCGTAGCTGCTTTGTTTGAAGACATTTGGATGACACAGAAGGTTTGGGGATGGGTTGGGAGGGGGTCCTCTCCCTCCACACGTGATCTCATGAATGCAAGTCCTTTTAGACCAGCCAAGTGGCTTCCACATCCCCGAGCTTAGCAGCATAGTTATCCAACAGCAAGACACAGGTGAGGCAGCCATCATATCAGGAGGCCGTGAAAAATCCAGCAGTAGCAAATACTGTAGCCCAGATTTGTCCCTCTGAAATAGCTAATAATTAAGGAACAGGATCGGGCTCCTAGAGTGAGCAGAGTGTGGCTAAAGTGTTAGTGTCCTGCGTCGTGTGCAAACACAGCAGGGACAAGCCGATAGTGGTGACCTGCCAGGCTCTGGGCTGCTGGTATCACACACCTTATCTCCTTCAGCCCTTGCCTTCAAGGAGCTCCCTATCTCTGCTTCACAAGTGAGTGTGTCAGGCTCTGAGAGGTACACTCGCCTACACCACACAGCAAGAGGCAGAGTCCACCCTAGGCTGGGTCCAGGCACTGGACTTTGGACAAACAAGGGGATCCCTGGATGCAAACCCCACGTGGACTGAGCAGCAGCTGCTGACCTGAGATTCCCTCTCTGAGCTGTCCTTCAGGCAGAGTCCTGTCGGGGGCTGGTGGGTGCGGCTCGCTTGGCAGAAGGATAAGGCACAGGCTGACAGCTCGCGGCGCTTGATGGATCGGCTCACCAGTTGCTATTTCCCCATAGAAATGACAGTATTTTGATTTATTGAGTACTCAGCTTCCTAAAGAATCCCTGGTTATTCAGATGTTTACATGAGTAAGGCTGGGGTTGGCGTCCTTCTTCTGGGGTGAGGTCGTCAAGGAAAAGGGGATGTTTCGAAGCACTGGATTTGAGATAAAACACGTGGTTCCGAGGCTCCAGGCACTTCAGCAAGTCTCATGGACTCTCTTTTCTTCTCTGAACAGAACAGTAAAAATCCCTACATTTAAAAATTAACCATATGTATGTGTCCAAGTGTGTGTGTGGGTCACTATCTTACTTCTCAGGTAAAATGAGAATCCAGTGAGTTAGCACGTGTACAAACACGAATGTACTTAAAATATTAATATTAAAAGTTTAATATTTAATAAACCTATTAAAACTGTATAGGAAAAAGCCTCTAATCTCTGTGGATTAGCAAAGGCACGGGAAGAATTCCCTTTACAAAGATCTTTTCCAAAAAAATCAGAAACAGGACTAATATATGCTATTGGGGGAAAAAAAAGACCTAAATAATGAGAATTAGCTGTGACAACCCCAAATGTCTCTGGACATTAACCGTGTCCCTGGGGGCAGAACCCGGCCCCAGGGAGAGGTCCTATGGATCCGTAGGATGTCCCTGGGGGCAGAGCCCGGCCCCGGGGAGAGGCCCTATGGATCCGCAGGACCTGAGGTCTGCACGGCACCCTCTGAAGAGGTGCCCACGGGCGAGACACGCCAAGAACACTGTAAAGGGGCTTGAACGCTGCTGAGACCACGTCTCCCGTTCAGACTCTGGAGAACAAAGGGGGAGCGTCCTCGCTGGATCTGAACGCGCTGTCTCCCCCGGAGCGGTTTCATTCAGGATTTTGTCGGCTGACATCCACACAGGGCTGTCCACCTCGATCCTGGGAGACAGGCTGTCTTACCATCACGCGGTGATTGAGGAAACGCACGGAGGGATTGGATTTCTTGCCTAAGGAGAGTCTAGATCAGACTGGAAATGTTCTTCCTCATCTTTCAAAGTGCTTTTACCTCCTACATATCATTCACATGCTGTCTGTAGAGAACGCTCCACACAGGAAGCTCCCACAGGGGCAAACTGCAGTATGAATTTTGACAGGGGCATGCCCTTTGGTTATTTCCTCGGTAAATAATTCACTGGTTAGTTTTGTTTCTTGGAATCAAGTCGCTTCAGTTCTTATTACTTTCTTTTAGTGCTTTAAGTCAATTTAAAAAGGCTTGTTGCAATTCTATAGACTTGTTTGCTCCTGGGGCATCTCATGGGGGTGTGAGGGACCCGGAAACAGGGAGCCTCTTCTGTACGTGAGGCTGTGGACGAATTCCCAAGATCAGGATGGGTCTCGGTTTTCTTGTATGCAAAATGTGATTTACAAGTGAGAATATGTCCTCTCTGGATCAGAAATTCTCTGAGAAGGGGAAATATCATATGAGATCTCTTACAGGTGAAATCTAAAAGGAATACTGCAATTAAATTTACCCACAAAACAGAGACTCACAGACTTACAGAACCAACTTATGGCTGCCAAGGGAAAGCATGGGTGGGAGGGAGTTAGGGGGTGTGGGATGGATGCACGGCTCTATTGGAAGTGGATGGCCAACAGGGACCTACTGTATTAGCACAGGGCACTCTGCTCAAAGTCGTGTGGCAGCCTGGATGGGCGGGGAGTGTGGGGGAGAATGGACACGTGTATGTATGAGCGAGTCCCTTTGCTGTCCACCTGAGACTATTACAACATTGATAATGGCTATGCATGCCTGCATTGCTAAGTCGCTTCAGTCGTGTTTGACTCTATGCGACCCCATGGACTGTAGCCCTCCAGGCTCCTCTGTCCATGGAAATTCTCCAGGCAAGAGTACTGGACTGGGCTGCCGTGCCTTCAGTTCAGTTCAGTTCAGTCGCTCAGTTGTGTCTGACTCTTTGTGATCCCATGAACCGCAGCACGCCAGGCCTCCCTGTCCATCACCAACTCCCGGAGTTCACTCAAACTCATGTCCATTGAGTCACTGATGCCATCCAGCCATCTCATCCTCTGTCGCCCCTTCTCCTCCTGCCCCCAATCCCTCCCAGCATCAGGGAATACATGCTATGCCCTACTCCAGGGCATCTTCCTGACCCAGGGATTGAACCTGTGTCCCTTAAGTCTCTTGCGTTGGTAGGCGGGTTCTTTACCACTATAGCCATCTGGGAAGCCGTAGTAGGCTATGCTCCAATATAAAAGAAAAAGGTAAAAAGATTCTTTGAATTTGTTCTATATCTATATTGATCTATCTATATGTTTTCTTAGGGGGTGTGGCAGAACTTCCCCCGATCGGTATTTCCTTAACTTGTATGATGAATTGTAACTCACGTGCCAAACGTGCTAATCAAGGCAGCGACTGACATGTATGCAAGGACGCGTCAAGCATCGACAGTCTCAGCCGTCAGAAGCCTTAGCCATGGAGATGGCACTCACGCTCCGACGCACGGCTTCCAGACGCTCAGCTCTGCCAGCATCAGTGCGGACCGGAACCGCGTATTCACTCCCACTTTCTCTCGTTCTAACACAGACAGAAGGTGCTCCATGGACCCTTTGAAGGACTAGGGTTCAGGCAGCCAAAGGCACTAGCACCCACCCAGCGCTGAGGACAGGCGTCCTTTCAACTGAGAGAGACCCAACTGGATGCTGTCTTCCGTTCCTTCCCATAATTCATGTCAAGTGCCAAGACTGAACAGGATAAGCCACCACTATCTTAGGAATAAAATTCCAGCTCAGCTGACAACTGGATCTTTTTATCAGCCAGTTCCACTGGGAAGACTGTTCACTGAGATATCTGATTTCTATTTTTCAAAGAAGTCAAATATCTCACTACCAAACCCTTTTTGCAATGGACACTCCCCGAAGGGAAGATAAAACAAGTTCTTGATGTATACTAGCTACTAGAAGGACAATTAAATATCAGTGTTGGGCAAGTGAGGAAGGTGGTCATTGGGAGAACGTTGTCCCACCCTTAGGATGCCTTTGCCGCCCGGTGGGCACTGCTCGGGCAGTGTGGGTCAGGGAGATCCTGGAGGCTGGGAATCTAGATCAGCGTGGCTCTCCTGCAGCCCCCGAGCGGAAGAGACCCCAAGTGAGTAAGAGTGCTGGTCGGAAGAGCTGACAATGAAATCTCGGTGATTCTTTACAACTGCAAAAACAGGCAACGGACATCCCCGCCCCGAGAAATACCATGTGCCCGAAATACACAGCGGAGTCACTAACCCATACGGCTACTGAAGAGCGGAGCAGTTAGTTTCCCAGTGGCGACCATACAGCGGGTTCCATACCAAATTCTGAAAATAAAATCAGCTGAACCAGAACAATGACTTTCCATAACAGGCATTGTGCACGCTCCAGACAATGGGAAATTTAGACGCATAAACAGAAGGCAAACAACAGAAGCTTCCAAAAGGAAACACCTGCTATTTTAAAAATGGAACAAGATACTAATGGTTATTTCAGATGTAGCTTTTAAAATAATTTAGGCTTCACTATAGTGACCACAAAATGAGATTTAAAGCACTGTAGAAAAATATAGGAGTAGCAATATCTATAGTTAATGGGGGATTTTCTGTCGTTTCCAGTTCTCTCTCTCTTGGCAATAGGAGAAAATGTGTTTATAGGCAAAAAAGGTTACTTGTCTTTCAGAAATAACACACAAAAATAATTGGAATATACATATAGATACTATTTAATAACATTAAAGTGTCTCAATTTGAAACAGTAGCAAAACATTGATGATTTTGATTAAAGAATAACGAGACAAACTCAGAAAAGTGAAACTGTGTGAATACTTCTCACTTCTACATTCCTGATTTGTCAAAGACTTAGGAGATGCTGAAATGATTCACAGATCAAACAAAGAAAAAAAAATCAATGTGGTTTTCAGAGACAGAAACTTTCTTTTTTTTTTAACAAAAAAGTTTATTGAAAGGTTTGGGGAAGGTTTTTCTCTTGGTGTCTGACCCCATCCCCATGAAAGGGCCTTACAGAGATCCCCTCCAGGGTGGTCCACCAGACCCCGAGGGTCTGCAATCAATGGTATTATTGTCAATACCATCCTGAAATATCCAATGGAACATGTTCCTTTTATGCTTCAAGTTTCTGTGCAATATGTAAGGACACTTGAAAAATCAGGAGCGGGGGAGTATAGCATTCTTATTTTCAGAAAAACAAAGCAGCAGGAGAAGGGGGTGGCAGAGGATGAGATGGCTGCGTGGCATCGCTGACTCGAGGGACACGAGTCTGAGCAAACGCCGGGAGACGGTGACAGACAGGGAAGCCTGGCGTGCTGCAGGCCACGCGGTCGCAAGGGGTCAGACACGACCGAGTGACTGACAGCAGCAACAGCAAAAAGCAGAAGGTGAGGGGCTGCCCCAGCGCCTCCGGGCGGCGATGTGGTCATGGCTGAGCCCGCAGGCCCCTCTCCCACGGCTGGGCCAGCTCCCTGCTGGTTTATTCCAGGAAGCCCTGTTGACGCAAAGCCAGCAGAATATAGAGATCAGCGGGGCAATGCAAGGTGGAAATGGGAATGGCAGTGAATTCCTGGAACTGCTAGCGTCAGACCCCAGGCAGAAGAGTTCAGTCCTAGCCTTATCGCGCAGGGCAGTGACACCGCCCGAGGAAACTTCCCCAAGAACAGGAAATATCAATGCTAAACAGAGAAGCGTGTCTAGGACACTTGATGCTTTTGAAAATATTTATTTATTCTTGTTCAAAGTGCTCAGGAATATCTGGACTAGGTTTGATATAAAGATGTGGCAAATGTAGAAAGGTATTAACTCATTCTGACAAGTTTCAGCACATTAAAAATACACCCAGGGCTTTATTTTAAGTCCTAAGATAAGATTAGATGCTATAAATAACTGAAATCCCATGTTGAACATGTGAATACGGGCTTTCAATGATAGGGAACGCGAATCTCCTGGAAACACACACAGAAAAGATGTAATATTTAATATCTATAGGCTGAAAGTAAAAGTGTTAGTCGCTCAGTCATGTCCAGCTCTTTGAGACCCCGTGGACTGTAGCCTGCCAGGCTCCTCTGACCATGGGACTCTCCAGGCAAGAATCCTGGAGTGGGTTGCCATTGCCTTCTCCAGGCGATCTTTTCGATTCAGAGATCAAACCCAGGTCTCCTGCATTGCAGGCAGATTCTTTACCACCTGGACATAGAATATATAAAGTTAAAATACATAAATACACACAGGCATGTGTACACACACATATATGATGGACACATTTCAGAATTCTGAGGTTATTTCCTGTAACATGTGTGTCAATTCTACAAAGAATTATTTTACTCTAGGACCTCTCAGCACTTTGGCGACTGTCAGGAAAGGATGCAGAATGACGGTCCAGGGTGCCTCATCCTTCAGAAACGCCAGTTTCAAAGGACTCATCGCTTCATCTTTCCCACCAACAGGCCATTTCCATGACTCATCTTTCCTTCCAAGACAACTGACATTTTTGAAGGGCACCCTCTTTGTTAAATTTTATTTTCTTCTACTAAAGAAGTCTTTTTTAATCTTCTGGAATTAAGGGGTTCACTTTCATCCACAAAGTTCTTTTTGTCTACTTCCCCAGTCTGATTATTCTACTTGAGGGTCTGCAGATGGCTACAAATCCTTCTTCATCAATGCTATTCTCAAAATAAAGTCCTAAAAATACCAGCGGCAATTAACATTTGGACATCTCCTTTTTGGCTCATAGCCGTTTCACGGAATGTCTGTGTTTGAATTAGATCAGTATTAAACAAGTAAAGAGAGATGAAAAAAGAGGACCCTCACTTCAGATCAGAAACTAGCTGCACCTTCAAGACGTCACAAGAACTAAATTCTGAGTTGACGCCGGACAATCAATTGCACAAATGGAAGACCAATAATCAAAAGACAAAAAACAAGCAGCAACACACACAAAGAACTTCCTGAAAGAAAAAATGGAGTTTTGGGTAGAAACACACAGCTCGTGAGCCCACGCAGTAACACGTTTGATGCGACTGCACGACAAAGCTCGAGGTCGCACAGCATCCGGACCAGAGAGGGTGGTCGTGCAGCTGCTAGAAAGCCAGGTTCAGGCCCGGAGGCCAGGACCCCAGGAGGGAGGCAGGAGACTCGGAAGAAGGGGATTCGAATCTGAGCACGATTTTCACATGAGCAGTTGGTCGCAGTCAGGGATGCAGGTAACACAGCAGTAGCCACTTCAATATGAAAAAGGTTAGGAGAGCGAGCGCTTTCCTGAGTTCTGCCGAGACCCGTGGATTCAGAGGAGAGAGCTGGGACGGGGGCCAGCCGGAGGATGAGGGAAGAGACGGCTCACCGGGGTGCCAAGAGCTTTGAGGCTGGATGCTAGAGGCATCGCCGGGGCATCTGAGGTTGCGTGCGCTTGTGGGGTGGAGTGGGAAGGTGGGGTTCCTGTTCAGGAAGTGAGCGTGTAACAGAGCTAAGCCTCTCCCGTGGCAACAGTGTCACAGCACATGCTGCGGCGGGGGCCACCTGCCGGGAGCCGTGACGGCCACGCCGGCCCCTGCGCCGTCTGTCCGCAGCGCTGGACTGCGCTCCTATCCGTGGGCCGTGCTCCTATCCGTAGTCTTATGTGTGGTCTATGGACTGCTCTCATCCATGGACTGTGCTCTTATCCGCGGTATCACATCTAGGGGTCTAGCTGTAACCAGGCCAGCAGGGTCCTGTGGGCCTTCCTGGGGCACCTCGCCACCCCCCAGCCTCCTCTGCAGCTCCTCTCTGAAGATAACATGTTGATAATAGTACCCAGATAGTATCTGGGTATCTGATGCACGTTTCCTGAGTTGTCTTACAGATGCTAAAACCCCCACCAAAGGAAGAAATTAACTGCTTGATGACCAGGAGCCCCCAGACCCACTGGTGCCTATGGACTGATAACGCTAACCCCTGTGACACCACCCTGCCACCTCACCCTCCACCAGAGAATTGGACACGAGCTGATCACACACCCCGAGTTCCCACTCCGTCACCTGGCCTTAAAAAACGCTCTGCAGAAGCCCTTCGGGGACTTGGGGGTTTTCTGGGCGTGACTCACCCATTCTCCTTGCTTCTCTGCTCCAAACTGAGGTCTCAGTGTGTTGACTCACTGTTCATTGTTTGGTAATGTAACAATGATCGAAGCTCCCCTAAAGCTACTGATGTAGCTCTCTTGTAACCAATTGCATCCAGCTTTCCTGGATTTCAAATGAAACCTCCTAATGCTTTTAATTGGACTTTCCTGGTGGCTCAGATGGTAAAGCATCTGTCTACAGTGCGGGAGACCTGGGTTCCATCCCTGGGTCGGGAAGATCCGCTGGAGGAGGAAATGGCAATCCACCCCAATACTGTTGCCTGGAGAATCCCATGGACAGAGGAGCCTGGTAGGCTACAGCCTATGGGGTCACAAAGAGTCAGACACGACTGAGCGACTTCACTTTCCTTTCCTTTCCTTAATGCTATTATTTAGTCCAAACCCTTTCTCCTTGTCTCTAGTTGACCGGGACTTTTAAAAAAGTGACTATTCAAATACAATACTACTGCGTGAATATGACTCTATTCTACAACCTGTAGAGGTGAATTCTATGTCTTCAGGATGTCCTTTAGTTCTTTCCTATGCAACACTTGAGGAGAACAGGCTGATGTCATCCCCAGGCGTCTCTTGATTTCAAGATATACTCTTCAAAGGCAAGAGAAACACCGGCCAGAGGAGAAATTATTTCTAAGACAGACGTGAAGCTGACGCGCGAACAGGAGGGAATCCCTGGGGGCTCAGGTGTGCTCACTTTATTTCTCATCTGTGGCGTGTCTGACACTGAGTTTCTTTTAAGTGAAGCTGTGGAATCAATCTCATTGTCTGGAATTTTAAGTGGGATTCGATGTTAAGCAAGAATCTCAAAGGGAGATTGTGGTTTTTAAGACAAGTTGAACTTCTTTAGTTCAACTTTTAGGAGTTAGATTGTTTTCTCTGCAATAACGTGTGACGTGCGTGCGCTCAGTTGTGTCCGACTCTTTGCGACCCATGGACTGTAGCCCACCAGGCTCCTCTGTCCATGGGATTCTGCAGGCAAGAGTACTGCAGTGAGTTGCCACTTCCTTCTCCACGGGATCTTCCCGGGCCAGGGATCGAACCCTCGTCTCCTGCACTGACAGGTAGATTCTTTACCACTGAGCCACTTGGGAAGCCCCAATATCATATTATATTTTTCATTAATTGAGTAATTTTTGTAGTGAATTTTACTCTGTTATATGTATTTATTATTTTTATTTTTTATTTTTTTTGGGGGGGGGGCTCCAAAATCACTGCAGATGGTGACTGCAGCCACGAAATTAAAAGATGCTTACTCCTTGGAAGAAAAGTTATGACCAACCTAGATAGTATATTCAAAAGCAGAGACATTATTTTGCCAACAAAGGTACGTCTAGTCAAGGCTATGGTTTTTCCAGTGGTCATGTATGGATGTGAGAGTTGGACTGGGAAGAAGGCTGAGCGCAGAAGAATTGATGCTTTTGAACTGTGGTGTTGGAGAAGACTCTTGAGAATCCCTTGGACTGCAAGGAGATCCAACCAGTCCATTCTGAAGGAGATCAGCCCTGGGATTTCTTTGGAAGGAATGATGCTAAAGCTGAAGCTCCAGTACTTTGGCCACCTCATGTGAAGAGTTGACTCATTGGAAAAGACCCTGATGCTGGGAGGGACTGGGGGCAGGAGGAGAAGGGGACGACCGAGGATGAAATGGTTGGATGGCATCACGGACTTGATGGACGTGAGTCTGAGTGAACTCTGGGAGTTGGTGATGGACAGGGAGGCCTGGCGTGCTGCGATTCATGGGGCCGCAAAGAGTCAGACATGACTGAGCGACTGAACTGAACTGATATGTATAATCTGTTCTGAGCTGTGTGTCCATTAAATCACCAGGAAAGCCTGTCCTCCTTGCTTCTCTGCAGCACTCTAAGAATAGGTGAGTATTTGTAAGTCTCAGATGTATTCCTCCGTCCTTCCTGGGCAAGACAGTCGGGGGCGGTTTGTCAATGTACCACTCCAACACGTCTATCATTCTGTGATGAGAAATACAAATATTTGTAAAGTATCGGGTGTTAAGTGATGAGGAATTTCCCCCACGGCTTCCAGGTGAGGAAGCTACCTTCTCGTTTCAGCTTTCTGCTTCAATCATCCAGCCTCCTATTCACCCCGCCTCCACGCTTCCCTTCAGGTTGCAATGGTGTGGCTTCGGGCTCTCACACTAAAATCTGTTCAAGATTTGTGAATCTCGCCCCCCGCACCTGCCCAGGTGTAACACTGGCCCCCCTCTCCAAGCTGATCAAAAAGAGTAGAAAGTTAAAAGCCACACAAACAAAGGAAACTGCTTCGAAGTCAGCCACAGGATTCTGTTCATTTTGTTTCAAATTACTGCAAACTCATCGGTCCTCAAAGCCAGGGTCTTTCGCTGAGTCTCAGAGAGGCTAGTCTTGTAGGCCGATGCTGAGTACGGGGGCAATGCATAGAGCTGACCTTGACATTAGGGTTCTTTAGAGATGTATCTTCACAAGGCTTAAAAAATGCCACAGTCACTAACTGGAGCGGATTATCTCAAAAAAACATGCACGCTAACCTTGTAGCTCAGTCAGTAAAGAATCTGCCTGCAGTGCAGGAGACCTGGGTTCCATCCCTGGGTCGGGAAGATCCCCCGGAGAAGGAAATGGCAACCCACTCCAACAATCTTGCCCGGAAATTCCCATGGACAGAGGAGCCTGGCGGGCTGAACCCCATGGGGTCACACAGAGCCGGGCGTGACTGACTTAACGATTATACGCTAACGCTTTAGTTTTTATTATGGAGACACCAGCTCCAGCATAAAATTCATTGACCTCTGTTTTTTAAAAAATTTAAAACAGACTTTAAGTCGAAGCACAGTTACGGGCCTTACAAAGACAACATTTTAATAAAAAACATCGACAGTGACAATGCAGCTGAGAACCTCTTAGGCCGAAGATGTTATCTACCCAGAATTAATTACTTCCATTTCATTTTGGTTTGCTTTTTTGTTTGTTTGTCTTTGGTTCCAAGTCTTTAGGAATTATCTAACAGTGCTTTGAATATAAAAACATTTGCTCCTACAGCGGGATTTCAATGCCATCCATACAGGGCTCACATTGGGTTCCTGGAAGGTCTATTTCTGCTTCAGTTCTTCTAGAATTTAAGCTTCTAGGCTGGACACAGAGAGGAATGAGACAGGAGTATTTTGATCTTTCTAATCGGGGGGAAATGCGCCCTTTTGAAGGTCTGCCCTGTACTTCCCATGAGTCAGACATCTGACGACTTGAATGAACTCGGTTGTCTACACCACAGTGGGCTCGTTCGAGTGGGACATCAGAGGGCCCAGAATTGCAGGCCTTTCAGCCTCCCAGGTTGGACAGTTTCTTAAGAAAATTCTGCCATGCCTAAGGTGTTTGAAAATAAATTTGTATCAACTTGTTTAAATATTAAGTTTACATTCACATCCGTGATGTACGTAGTGTCTTTGCCGCTGGCTGGTAAGGGTACAGGTAGGTAGTTTCTCTGATTCAAGAAGGAGAAAACCAAGCAGAGAAAGATGGCCGTCGCCCTGCCCCAGGGTGAGAAGATTTATGCCTGGGGCACCTGGATTGGCCATTTCTACCATCTTCCCCTGGTTATTATTTACAACCGCTAGGGGAAAGTAAGAGTCATTTCAAAAATTTGCCAGACAAGTCATAGCTTTCTATCACAGGCACAGCCTGGTGTAAGAGTGCAGGGACGCGGGGCGCTCAGCCTCTTGTCCAGACTGCCCCGAGGAGCTGGACGTGGGCGCTTTTTCCACCTGTGGACTCGACGGCTTCCAACCGTCTCTTTCTGCTGCGTGACGGAGGACAAAGTCAGAGGACGTGTTTCCATTTCCAGATGGCATTTAGAAAGCATGGCACGTCTGGTAAGAATTTCGCTCGGGGTCGTTTTAGAAAGCCTGCAAATGTTTACTAAGGACGGGCTGGAGGTGAATGAAAGAAAACAAAGGTCTTGAAGACTGGCATTCCTGATCCAAGAGAAAAGCGAGACGCTTCGGTGCTCTGCTTGTCAAAACATTCCATCAGGGTAGGAGACCAGGGCTTCCGAAGGCAGAGCTTGAGGCTGGCTCAGAAGCAGAGGACAGTGTTCCTTCTCCCCCCAGCTTATCAGGCCTCTTAGAGTCTGCGTGGGGCTTTCAACCAAGACTCAAAATGGCATCACTATTGTTACCTGGCCTCTGAACCCACAGACACGTTTCCCTGGGGCCATGAAAGGGAGCCCAGGTCCCCCGAACCGTCAACCAGAGATGTCGGAACCCAGTTAATCACTTTCTCACCATCCCTAGGGCCGGTGGAGGGTGTGGACCGCCGGTCTCCCCGAGGTTTTGCTCGCTGAGGCCACCGCCCCAAATCCACGTGGCCCTTCCCCACACGCGTGCACCAGCCGGCTGGCCTGCAGGCTTCATTTCTGTGTTTCTGCATAAACCATACTTTCACCAACGTCCCAGCTTCACATAAAAACATCTAACCTCAGTTTATGGTCAAAAGGTTCAGAGGATAGGGACTTGTAAGGTTTAAAAAAACTGTTTTCTTTCTCAAGTTCATTCTCCTTCCTGAGCTCTGAGAACGAATCCTCTGTGCTTCTTTCGTTTGGATGGACATTCAGAAAGAGTGATCTTCCCCTGGTATTTCTAGGCAGGTAGACACTTCACGCAAGATTGAGTGTTTGAGGCACTAGGTAAGCACCTATCTTTAGCAACACCTAGAGACAAGGGTGTACTTTTTCATTATGAAGGAATTTGGTCAAGGCTGCTGGAGGGTGTGTGTGTGTGTGTGTGTGTGTGTGTGTGGTTTCTCCAGAAGAGAGAGAACTTGGTAAATAAAATATGAAAACATTTAGATTCTGTCTCTGTACTTAGATACTGAGCGGCCCGTGGGCCAGCGCGTCACTATTAATCATGGATAATGGTGCCACCGTAAATATGTCCTCTGCTGACTCTGGTTTTAAAGTCAGATATTAATATGTGCTCTGCTGTTACCGTAAGCAGCTATGTCGTGGGCAATTGCTGTTGCAGTTGATAAATGCTGGGCCACAAACATCACAACTAATTTTCACCAGGGGTTTTCTTGATTCCTGTTATTGAATGATGCATTCTGCTGGTACGAAACATACGAGTCCAGGGTAAACTTCGTCACGCTTCATCAGGGACGTGACGCTTCCAATGATCATGGAAATAAATTTTTTCTGTAAGTGCTGATTTTCAAGCATCAGCTTCTGTCTAAAATGATGTTCTCTGAGTCCGTGTGGTGAGGAAGTATTACAATTTTGTCTTTTTAGGATTTTAACAGTGTATTCTTCCTTTAGGATAGGCTCCAAACTGGACGTTTATCTAACAAACTGACTCATGTTAGAATGGTCCTTTGAAATTAAATATTTACCACATTGGGGTGGAGGAGTAAGCCAGGGGTCCTGCAATTGCCTGTCTGTTCTCCAGCTGAGCAATTAAATCGTTTCTACAGCACAGAGTCGAAAGTTCTACTTTAAGAAAATGCTTACTTAACCTTGCCAGAAAAGACCCTGATGCTGGGAAAGATTGAAGGCAAAAAGGAGAAGGGGACGACAGAGGACGAGATGGTTGGATGGCATCACCGACTCGATGGACATGAGTTTGAGCAGGCTCTGGGAGCTGGTGATGGACAGGGAGGCCTGGCGTGCTGCCGGCCATGGGGTCACAGAGAGTCAGACATGACTGAGCGACTGAGCAACAGCAGTCTTGCCGGAAAGAAGGCGAACATAGAGTCGAAAGTCCTACTTTAAGAAAATGCTTACTTAACCTTGCCAGAAAAGATCCTGATGCTGGGAAAGATTGAAGGCAAAAAGGAGAAGGGGACGACAGAGGACGAGATGGTTGGATGGCATCACTGACTCGATGGACATGAGTTTGAGCAGGCTCTGGGAGCTGGTGATGGACAGGGAGGCCTGGCGTGCTGCCGTCCATGGGGTCGCAGAGAGTCAGACAGGACTGAGGGACTGAGCAACAGCAGTCTTGCCGGAAAGAAGGCGAGGGTGACGTTTTGGTCGGACGCTGCGGGGGCTTGAGCACCAAACGTGTCCTGAACCAGACAAGCAGACAAGGGGCTTTCCGAAGGGGAGGGTCTTGATCGGAGCTCGAGCTGGCAAGGCAAATCCCCCTAAGAGACCACCGGGTTTAAGGGGGAGGAGGAGGGACAAACTGATCAGGAGACTATTCTTCACCAACTGAGGACACATTCTGTGCAAGAGAGTCAGACAGGACTGAGGGACTGAGCAACAGCAGTCTTGCCGGAAAGAAGGCGAGGGTGACGTTTTGGTCGGACGCTGCGGGGGCTTGAGCACCAAACGTGTCCTGAACCAGACAAGCAGACAAGGGGCTTTCCGAAGGGGAGGGTCTTGATCGGAGCTCGAGCTGGCAAGGCAAATCCCCCTAAGAGACCACCGGGTTTAAGGGGGAGGAGGAGGGACAAACTGATCAGGAGACTATTCTTCACCAACTGAGGACACATTCTGTGCACATGCCTTCTCCAACGTGCTGGGCACTTGGGTCCGTGCACTCTTGCGACAAAACCCTTCTTTTTATGAAGATATAAGCTTAGCATCTTACAAGTCTTGGTCTGACTTTCACGAAACCCTGATTTTACACTGTGCTTTATTTTCATTTCAGATTTAATATCTAGACTACTTTTACCTTTTCACCACGAGTTTACCCTGTATTTCCTCCACTCTCCACCTTGACGCTCACAGTTGTGATCTTGACAGTAGCCACTGGCCATAGGGGGCTCTTCAGTTTGAATGTTAACTAACCCACATGGGATAAAAATCTAAAATTCAGTTTGTCCATCTCACTAACCGCATTTCAAGGGCTCACACAGCCATGGTGGCTGGTGCAGGTAGAGAACACGTCCCTCTTGGCAGGAAATTCCTTCCGAGAGCACAAGGCTGGGGTATCAGGCAAAGGTCGGGGGTGTGCCCTGCTCTGTCTATTTGCGTCCTTGGTGCCTAGATGGGGCGCCAGATGGGCAAACGATACTCACTGGATGAATAACTTCACGTGCAGCCGACGCTGGCTGCGCGTCACCGACTGCCTGTGTGTGGGGCCACGTTCCCTGGCGTCTCTTTTTCAAAAGTTAATTATTTGTGGCTGCGCCAGGCCTTCGCTGCCGCCCGCCGGCTTTCTCTAGGTGCGGCGAGCAGGGGTACTCTTGGATATCTCACTAACCGCATTTCAAGGGCTCACACAGCCATGGTGGCTGGTGCAGGTAGAAAACACGTCCCTCTTGGCAGGAAATTCCTTCCGAGAGCACAAGGCTGGGGTATCAGGCAAAGGTCGGGGGTATGCTCTGCTCTGTCTATTTGCGTCCTTGGTGCCTAGATGGGGCGCCAGATGGGCAAACGATACTCACTGGATGAATAACTTCACGCGCAGCCGACGCTGGCTGCGCGTCACCAACTGCCTGTGTGTGGGGCCACGTTCCCTGGCGTCTCTTTTTCAAAAGTTAATTATTTGTGGCTGCGCCAGGCCTTCGCTGCCGCCCGCCGGCTTTCTCTAGGTGCGGCGAGCAGGGGTACTCTTGGTTGCGGCGCGTGGGCGTCTCATTGCGGTGGCTTCTCTGGTGGCAGAGCCCCGGTTCTAGGGTACTCGGGCTTCAGGAGCTGTGGCTCTCAGGCTCTAGAGCACAGGCTCAGGAGTTGGGGTGCATGGGCTTAACTGTCCCGGGGCACGGGGTCTTCCCGAAGCAGGAATCGAGCCCATGTCTCCTGCATTGGCAGGCGGGTTCTTTAACGCTGAGCCAACAGAGAAGCCCCTCCTGGCATCATTTTTGACTAGAAACTGCCCCCAGTGGACTGACTCACCAAAGTACGCACCGCACCAGCTTCCCCGTGAGGCCTCACCCACCACAGACCTCACCTCCCACTTTGCGAGGCTCACACTGGCTCCCGAGGTGTCCCTTAAGGACACCAGGCACACCCCGACCTTGGGGCCACCCCTGCCGCTCAGGGGGCCCCGCCCCCGTTCACAGAAGCACCTCTTTCTTCCAGACACGCGCCTTGTGCGCAGATGACACGAAATACAGATTTTGAGGGTTGCGAGAATGTAAAATTCCATTATTAAAAGGAGACCGTTCTTAACCGTGGCAGATACGGAAGAAACGTCCTGTTAGAAGCACACCCCTGACGTGCGCAGGCGGGCGTCGTCCAGACCCGCCGCGGTGCCGCCTTTCCTGCAGAGAGGAGTCAAGTAGCCGAGCTGGCTGCAGCCAGGGTGGCGTCCCGCTAGCCGGAACCACTGCCTTTCCAGACAGGCGCTATAAGTAAGCCCGCAGTGTTGAAAGTAGGTGAGAGCTCTGCGCAGACGAAGGTGACACAAGCCCAGAAGCCAGGCGGGCTTCTGCTGTTTCTGAATCATTCTTTGCCCTTTCTGGGCTGTGACAGTGCAGCTGATGGGGGGTGGGTGCTTTCTGTTAGGTCCGTGGGGCAGACCATTGACAAGCGCCTGCCCGGAGTGGCTGCAGCTGGTGTGGAAAGCGATCTGCCACAGCAGCACGGTGCGTGTGTTCCACACGAGCGAGGGTCACCGCGTAGCCGAGATGGGCGGCCATGTGCTGGGGGAAACCCACCCCAGCGGCGGACCACACACAGTGTACATACAGCTTGAAGATCTATGCGCTGAGCACCTCCCCACGGCTCCACAGTGACCGACCAGTTTTCAAATTTACACTGAGTGTTTCACAGAACAAACATTCCGCTTTTCCCGCATCCCAGGTATATATGTTTGAGGGTGTTGACCAGCAACATGTGACAGGAGAGACTGCCCGTTAGCGAGACCACAGCTCACCTGGGAGAGGGTGCGACCACGACCGCCGACCGCCGAGGCTCAGAGCCGCTCGGCCCCCGTCCCCCACTCCCCGAGGCCAGCGGCAGCCACCCACCTGGGCTGCCGAGAGGGCTGGCGTTCCCCGCACCCCATCCATCCGCCGCCACCCACCTCCGAGAGCGTCTGTTCACACTCTGCTTCCTCTCTCACTCTGCTCCTCTCTGCTTTTCACATTGATTTATATCGTTGAACTTAAGGAATCTTGTGAGGTTAAGAATTATTTGCTCATACTTTGACCCAAGTCCAGGGACCCACAGACTGTGGGAAACTCTTAGCTCTTTGAAAAAATGCAACGGCAACTCGTGCCGGTCCTGTCTCTGCTGAAGGGAGTGGGCTCTCAGCCGCACCCTTCCAGGAGCTGGGGTTTCAGTCTCGAGGCTCCTGCTGCTAGGCCCAGGAAGGGTGAACGCGGGGTGACAACCGCCCAGGGTGGGGAGATGCCGGGCCCTGGCTCAGGCTGGTGGTGCAGCCCTGGGACCAGTGGCATGGGGGCTGCTCCTCGTCCCAGTGCAGCTTCCGGGCCGTTCAGCCACCTCGACGCTTCCCAGCAACGGGGCTTCACCTGTCTTTGGATCACCAATCTGTGTAACACCCGACTGCCCAGGAAAACAGGTGCCTCGTGAAGGTGGATGCCGTTCAAAAGTTGAAATAACCTATCTTACCTGACTTCATGGTAAAAAACCAAAGGGCTGAGGGGCTAGGAATCTAAGTAACTGAAATAACGATTTGCATTGACCTCAGGTGGAAAAAGCTGAGCACTTTTCATTGAGGTAATGCGCAAAGGCCAAGGCATCTCTGTTGGCTGAATCATGGGCCCACCTGCTGTCTCTCCTGCTCCCTGTGCTGTGGGGCCTTATATCCCATGGAGACACTCACTCTGCTTCAACAGGAATTCTATAACAGAAATTCCCTCTGATGCTTGCAGCTCGACCACCTTCAGCCTCCACCGTGTGTACAGAAGAAGAAAAAGAACACAGGAGAAGACAGAACCGGCCACACTGTTGGTGGGAACGTAAGCTGGTGCAGCCACCATGGAAAGCAGTCTGGAGGTTCCTTGAAAATACCGAAATGAGAGTTGCCATTCGATCCAGCAATCCCACTCCTGGGCATACACCCAGAGAAAAACATTGTCTGAAAGATACCTGGTCCCCAGCGTTTGCTGCAGCACTGTTTACAACAGCCAAGTCATGGAAGCAACCTAACGTCCATCAACAGAGAGATGGATAAGGAAGATATGGTGCACATATGCAAAGGAATATTACTCAGAGCAGAAGAATTCCATTTGCAGCAACACGGATGGCCTAGTAAGTATCATACTAATTAAGTCAGCAAAGACGAATCTATAGCATCACTTCCATGTGGAATCTGAAATATGATACAAATGAGCTTGTTTAGAAAAACAGAGTCACGCAGACACACAAAACAAGCTTATGGTTACCAACGGGGAAAGTGGGAGAAGATAAACTTGGAATTTGGAAGTAACTTATACACACCACTCTGAAAAAGATAAACAAGGGCTGCCTGTCTAGCACAGGGAGCTATGCTCAAACTCTTGTAATAACCTAAACGGAAAAGAATCTGGAAAAGAACACCCACACACATATACACACATTACCGAATTGCTTTGCTGTACACCTGAACCATTGTAAACCAACTATAAATCTCAACTGAAAACAGAACAGAAAAAGATACAGGGGCCGGACCCCTCTGGGTGGCCAGTGTGTGACCGTCAGTGATGAAGCAGGTCTGAGAATTTAGTTGTTGCCTTTCTTTGTGTATAGTGGCCTTCCCTGTGGCTTAGATGGTAAGGAGCCTGCCTGCAACGTGGGAGACCTGGGTTTAATCCCTGGGTCGGGAAGATCCCCGGAGAAGGAAATGACAATCCGATCCAGTACTCTTGCCTGGAGAATTCCATGGACAACCGAGCCTGGGGGCCACAGTCCATAGGGTCGCAAAGAGTCAGAAACGACTGAGCGATGACACTCGGTAAACAGTGCTCTGTGCAGAGTTGCTGCATTAGGACTTAACACTTCCTAATTACTCCAACAGTCTTTCCAGCAGTCATGTACAGATGTGAGAGCTGCACTGTAAAGAAAGCTGAGCGCCAAAGAATTGATGTGTTTGAACTGTGGTGCTGGAGAAGACTCTGAAGAGTCCGCTGGAAAGCAAGGAGACCAAACCAGTCAATCTTAAAGAAAACCAACCCTGAATAATCTTTGGAAGGACTGATGCTGGAGCCGAAGCTCCAATACTTTGGCCACCTGATGTGAACAGCTGACTCACTGGAAAAGACGCTGATGCTGGGAAACATTGAAGGCAGAAGGAGAAAGGGGCGACAGAGATGAGACGGTTGGATGGCATCATCGATTCACTGGACATGAAGTTGGGCAAACTCCAGGAGATGGTGAGGGACAGAGAAGCCTGGCGTGCAGCAGCCCACGGGGTCGAGAAGAGTCGGACGAACCTGGCGACTGAACAACTTGGTAGGAATATTGGACATAAGAACTCTCCAATAACAGCAAAGTCTTAGCTCATTTTTTAAAGTGCTTTACTGACTCACGAAGCGCTGAAGAGAGGCCTGAGAACCACCACTCTTGGGGCAGGAGAGTGAAATCTCTTTTCCTCGCTGCCTGCAGGCCTCCCCGACCCCACCGGGTAACAACAGTCAGGAGGCCTGCAGACGCAGAAGGCACTGCCCTGGAACAGGCACTCGCCGAAACTCTGAGAGCTCGCGTTCCGTTCTGGCCCCAGCGTGAGCGGGTCTCCATGCCGGACGTCGCTGTCCTCCCCTGTGACCTAGCAGGACGAAGCTGGGCCCCCCGTGGGCCCCCGGCTCTGAGTCCAGGGCGCACAGACAGCTGGCCTCAGCCCCGCCCCCACCTCCCGCCCCGGCTGCTGGCTTGCTGGAATGATCCCTGGGGCGGGCGGCTCAGTGTGTGAGAAACACTTCTCCCCCCGGTGACCACCCGCCGCCCACCCTCCAGCCTGGCTCGATGCGGCAAATGAGGGCTTACTCATTCGGGAACACGAGAACGACGCTGGGGCCAGGATCCAGAGCACATTTGTGCTTTCTGCTTGGAGTCCCGAAGTTATTCAGTAACAGAGTGTTTCTGGTGTCACCATGGCGAGGAGCACAGAAGCTGGACCCCATGCCCGTATAAGGCAGGGCGGGCCCGGAGCTCCGGGAGCCAGGCTCTGCAGCCAGGCGCGGTCGCGGCTGCTCCGGGGGCACCGAGGGGAAGACAGGCGGCGAGGGACCCCAGGGGAGAACGTGGGAAAGAACAGACTCCGCGCCGGCTCTCTGAGCCCAGAGTCCGCCCACGGCTATTTTAGTGGATTCCGTTACTTCTGAAAAATACTATCGCCCAAAAGGAGGGCAGAAATAGCTCTGCTCTCACCAGAATCCCATCTGGGTAGAGCTGTTAATTGGCAAAGATTTAATACACGTCCATCAGATTTGTGGAATGGACGCAGTCATTCTATTTTCATAAAAGATTTAATAAAGTCTGTGCGACTCTCCTAACAATGAGTAACTTCAGTAATGTACTGGGCTTACCCCCTAGATGGTGATAAATGGGGTTCGGGATTTCTTCTCAGTGGTTTTCTCTGGCTTCTTACTGTCAGTCACTCCTATCCCCTTACTGATCAGTATTCAATAGCACGTGTGAATCAGTCAGGCAGCCTCAGTTAGAATCACCCAGTCTGGATCTGTGTGGGCCACAAAGTGAGTTTAGGTCTCTCTTTGTGACTCCAAACACCCCTGCCATCCCGGTATGGGGGTTGGGGATGGATCACTGGCCCTGGTCTTGAACCAACTACCCAGACAACTGCTGAGTCTCAATTTAATTTGATTTCATTTGATAATGTGTCTGCAGATTAAAGTCAAGCCCGTTAGGTTACCCGTGTTAATGAAATTAACCAGAAGGTGTCACTTTCTGCGTTCTGGCAAGGCAGCGAAAGACTCAAGGCATTTTCTTAATCAGGGGTGACAGGAAATAACACCTGTGCTGTAAACTTTGTAAATGAGAATAGACCTGAGGTCCTGTAGAAATTCTCTTCTAATGACCTCTTTGAGGAGACCCTTGGTGTCCTTTAAGAATCCGCTGCTGTGCGGACGGTATCGCATATGGAAACGATCAGAGGGAACTATCTTTACGGGAGAAAAGCGTTCTTGTAAAAGCATCAGTGTTCGCATGCTGGCTCCACGTTAGCTAATCACAAACAGAAGGAGGAGATCCGGTCCCCTTCCACTTGGTCTGTCTGGGCTCTCTCTGGTGGATCCCAGGGAGAAGAACGGTCCAGAGCCAGGCTCCCTCCGACACAGGCAGGTCTCACAGACACGTGTGGTCTCAGGGCGCTGGTTTCTCCTCTCTGTGCCCGTATAAGCTGAGCAAGCTGAGCTGGGGAGGCCAGAGCCTGCAAGCAGGCTTTCCACCACTGCTCCGGAAGCATTGCTGGGAAAATCTATAGCCGGGGACCCCAGGGGAATTTAAGTCTCATGGAACGGCCTCCATATATTTAAAAATACTTCTCCTTGTGAAATGCTGATAAAGCATCCTCAACTAACAATTCCTGAAGCACTGAGTCCCTGCCAAGAGCAAAGGAAGCAACCACAGCAGAAACTAACTCGATGCACCGGCCCATGGAGACTCTTGGAAGCTTCGATCTCCGGGCAGAAGACCACTCCTCCGCTGTGATTGTTGACACCAAGGTAATGGTCGGCTGTGTGTTAGCACATAAGCTCCCCGCATCTATAAAGGGGGCCCATCACACCTTTGGCCATTTGACTGCTGGGGCGGGGACTTGGGTCCAGAAGGAGGCAGGACTTGACACCCAGCCAGTCATCTCTCCCTCCTGGTGAGTGAGGGGGCATGGCGACTTAAAACACTGACGCAAGGGTTCAACTTGCTGAAGCTCATTGGGAACTCCCGAGGATGGCTATGATTCCCGACTCCAGCATGGACAGAGAGACGCAGGCGAGAAGTCCCACAGGCCTCTCACCACCTGACATGGGACACGGGTGAGCCCTGGAGGGGAAGGAGTTATCCCAAAGCTCAAGGACTCGAGAGACTGTGTCGTAGACGAAAAACTACTCCCTACACTGCCACGCACCAAAGAGGTCTTAAACACGTGAATATGAACAAGCCTTTAACGTCAACGAAGCCGAGACTCGAATATCAGCTTTCAAAGCAGCACTTGGATGAAACATGTTAAAGTATCAGGCCCACATTTCAAACGTTACCACCGGAGGTTGTGGTAACTCGGGGTGACCTTTTCTCTCTGACTTACCTGTGAATTGCCTGTACATAAGAGGCATTCAGGGAAGGTGTGAGATAATTTCAAAAGTCAAAGTGATTCTCAGTGGTTCATTGCCAGCACCCTCTAGTTTAAATAGATACCAGGGTATAATACAACTATGTATTCATGGGGGTTCAATGCCAACACCCTCTAGTTTAAATAGATATCAGAGTATAAATGCAACTGCTTTCTTTATGAAATATTTTTACAAAATATGTTTACATATACTATAATTATTAAACATAATTGCATTATGTACACACGTGTATTTATGACAGTGAGCAAGAGAGAAGATGCTTGAGAAGGCCAACACTGTTCTCAATTTATTGAGAAAGTGGCATAAATAGACTCCATTCTGCATTCTATTCTTGCCTGCTTCATGGAAATGAACTCACCTGTATTAAATTTCTTACGATTGCATGCAAATAACTTAATCAGGTTATATACAGCACTTTGTACAAAATGGAAGTAAAACAAAGACAATATTTATCGCAGCATCATGACTCACCCGCCCTCCTTTCTCGGGGTAGCACTGGCAGCCCCCGCTGCAGTCTCTGCCTCCACAGGGCACGTCCAATTTCTTCACACCCTGCAGAAATGAGCAGAGAATGTTAACGTTAATGTTCTCAGGCACAGAGAACATTACCCACCGCCCTCCAACCGCAGCGCGGGCTGAATGCCACTGCTGACAGTCCTTCCACGCATAACAACTATCAATCAAAACACTCACTCGGTCTTTAAAGAAACAGGATTTAGATTTTAGAGCAGTTTGAGGTCCATAAGCAAAGGTATGGCGGTTTCACGCGCAGCTCCTTCTGCCCACACCTCCCAACTGTCAACATGCCCCTCACCCCACGGGCTGAGTGTTACAATCGGTGAACCCCCACCTATGCACCATCACCACCCCAAGTCCCCGGCTGACATCAAGGCCACCCTTGGTGCTGCACATTCTAGGGTGAATTAGCCTTTTTTTTAGTGCCTACTAAGTGCCAGATGCCAAGCTGCGTCCTGGGGCTCAAAAGTCAAGGAGAACATTCTCCAGGGATCCTCTGCGAAGTGAGCCTCGGATAAGGTGTTGACCGCTTTATTTTCAAGGAGGGACTCCAGGCTTCATTCCGCCTGGAAAGGTGGGGGTGGGTTCTGGGAGAGACATCCGAAGCTGGGTAGGATGGTCAGGATGACTGCCCCCGGCACTCTGCAGGGCCTCCTGACAAAGCATAGACCTCCTAAATTGCAGGGAGGGGGCTTCTGATCCAGAGACGGAATTTGCAAACACACCTGGTGGGATGACACACCCTCCCCTCCATCACAGGGAACCACCATCCACGGAGAAGTCCCCGCCCCTTCCCTTCCCTTCCGTGAGACGTGCTAACTTGGGGTACAGAGAGCGCGGGGTTGGTGGTGAGGTTTTTCCTAACTGTTTATTCAGCTGGGTTGGGGTGATATCGTCGAAGTTTTCGCCAGGCCCTGACATGTCACTCTTTGATGACTTCAGCAATAACGGGGGGATTTCTCTGGCTAGACAATTCCAACAAGGAAAAAGGCCTTTCTTGCCCTCTGTCTCAATGTTTCAGGCACGAGATGGACTTGCAGACTGGACCGTGTCTGAATTCCTCCTTTCAGACAGTGTCCACAAGCACTAAGCGTTTTGAGTCGGAAGTGATGATCAGCTTGGCCCTCTTTCTCCCCTCTCTGATCAGCCCGTCAGCTATGCCCACATGCAGCCCACCCCCCCCACCCCCCACAGGTGAGTCAGTGCAGCCGGTCCCCGGGGATCCTCCATCTGCCTCCTCACTCCTGGCCAGGTGGTCCGGAGCCCGCAGGGAGCTGATCCGGCGGGCACCCTGGGTGCAGTAAGCCCTGGTGAGCACTCGGCCAGACCTAACGGTGCAAGCAACAGCCCCTACAGAAACCGCTCCAGCTCATCAGCATCATATTTCACCAGGGCAGCTCCTCCCCTTCCGAGCTGAGTCCCAGTGACGAAACAGGGGTCCCTTGGGGAGTTCTTCTGTCTGGTTTTGGGCTAACACATTGAACGAGATGGACTTGCAGACTGGACCGTGTCTGAATTCCTCCTTTCAGACAGTGTCCACAAGCACTAAGCGTTTTGAGTCGGAAGTGATGATCAGCTTGGCCCTCTTTCTCCCCTCTCTGATCAGCCCGTCAGCTATGCCCACATGCAGCCCACCCCCCCCACCCCCCACAGGTGAGTCAGTGCAGCCGGTCCCCGGGGATCCTCCATCTGCCTCCTCACTCCTGGCCAGGTGGTCCGGAGCCCGCAGGGAGCTGATCCGGCGGGCACCCTGGGTGCAGTAAGCCCTGGTGAGCACTCGGCCAGACCTAACGGTGCAAGCAACAGCCCCTACAGAAACCGCTCCAGCTCATCAGCATCATATTTCACCAGGGCAGCTCCTCCCCTTCCGAGCTGAGTCCCAGTGACGAAACAGGGGTCCCTTGGGGAGTTCTTCTGTCTGGTTTTGGGCTAACACATTGGTCAGCATTCTCCCAGCTCCCCAGGGTTCGTGGGGAGATGCGGATGGGGCTGCCTGCCCGCCTCGACACCTCCTGCCAGCACAAGCCTCCTGCTCAGTCAATGCTGGGGGGCACAAGTGAGCTCTGATTCCACGCTGCCTGGCGGGAGCATCACTGACCTCATCAGAGATGCCGTGTCCTTTTCGTAGACAGGACGCATCCCTTTGCTGAGTACTGTCTGTGGCGGGGCGGTGTTGGAGAGTCTCACATTTGCTGTTTCTATTCTTTCCCTAATCTAATATCGGCCGCATCTGGCACTACTTTGAAGAACTGAAAAAAAAAAACCTGGAGATGTCAAACTCTACAGAAACCAGCACCTCTAAAGTCTTCTGAGACTCTTGGTGTCCTGAGCTGAGTCAGGCGACGGGAGAGCATAAGAGTAAATACGAATGGATCAGGGGCCTCCCAGGTGGTGCTAGTGGTAAAGAACGTGCCTTCCAATGCAGAGACGCGCGTTCGATCCCTGGGTCAGGAAGATCCCCTGGGGGAGGACATGTCCACCTACTCCAGTACTCTTGCTGGGAAATATCAAGGGCGGAGGAGCCTGGCGGGCTGCAACCCATGGGGTCGCAACGAGTTGGACACGACTGAAGCGACTTAGCTTACAGGCCCAAACATGGATAAAGTCCTTTCACGCCCTCCAAATGCGATTCTAGGTATTTGCCCATTTCTGTATGGCTTCAGTGTTTAACTACAGTGGGGCTCATTTTAAAACCGCCCGACCCTGGATATTTGGTGTTTACACATCCAGCTGCGGGCCAAGCCGTCGGTGTGCGGATTATTCTGAGCACCGAGGCGAGGAGCCTGGATGTACCACGTTGGACTTCGTCCTCTGCACGACTGGGATGTAAAGAGGCGTGCGGGTAAGGCGAACTCAGCTCACACGATCATGATCCACTTACCAGTTGCTTGGAAAGGGTAGGGGGACTCCTCAGGCTGAAGTGAGAAGCATACACTCCCATTCCCCAGCTGCGGTTTCACATGTTATTTTTAATTTTGATTTTAAAGCCACTTGCCAAATCCCTGTATATAAATCAATGGTCGAAATGATTTTAATGGCTTCAAATCGACCTAACAGACTTTCTGTTCTAGCTCTAGGATATGCACTGGATTTAGTTACAGAAATGTACTCATAACCTGGTCAAAAATCGACAGTGCTTTCTGCTTTGGGAACAAGGCTTGCAGGCCTGAAGACTCCCAGTCTCCATACTTCTCAGCCATGAGCCCAGGGCTCAGATACTCTGACTGACTCAGGACGTGGGGGAGACACTGTTGAGAGGTAGCCCTCCACCTGATAAGCCAATTTCCATCCTGGAGATTCCAGCTCTCGTCTGTGTGTGTGTGTGTGTGTGTGTGTGTGTGTGAGTTTCCATCAGCGTCTCACACATCCCATAGAGGGGCTCTTAAGAATTCCAGCAGCAACAAGAGCCCTAGGCACCACCTTCTGGAATGTCAGATCTCCAGGATGACAGAAGTATTTACTTCTCTAGGGCAGGGCATGTGCTCCAGACGTCTCTTAGAGGCTGAACAAGTTTCAGGCTGAGCCTCGGCATTCTCTAGAGAGGACCTGGGCTCTGGAACATTCTCAAGAGACAAATGCCCTCCTGAGGCTCTCAGATGAGGAGTGTGTGAAGGGCTCTGTGTGTCTGTGTTCCAGCCCCAGCTGCCTACCCCCTCAACAGGAGAACAAAAGCTCAGACCAACCACTGCCCAAGCCAAGCCCTCAGGTCCAGCCCTGATTCCATGACTCAACACAACTCGAAGACACGCCAGGGTCCTCTTGTCAGCACCTTAATAGAGACGACGTGCTTCCTCCCCACCTACACCCGCCTCAAGAGTCTGCCCACCACCCTCGCAGAGGACAAGCTAGCCCCATCCAGACCTTCAACCTCGGGGTCTCCAGGACAGCGTGCTTCCACCCGTCAGGGCCAAGCTCTCTCCAAAACATCAATCCATTGCTTGTTAGTTTCCTATCTCGGTCCCCGCCGGGACCTTGGTGCGGAGCAGTACTCTAGTAGCAGCGCTCCCTGAGCCCTCTGCGGGTTACCCAGCATCTCACGGGGAGACGCAGCTCCAGGGCCTGGAATCTCCCAGAGAGCCCCTGTCCTGGTCCAGCTGTGTCTACTCAGCAGAGCTGGCCAAACGCTCACCCTGGTGTGAACGTCCTTCATCTCAGGGCAGGCAAGGGCTCACAGACCAATGGAACCAATGTTGCTGCAAGGACTCCCAGCCTTGGAGAACATTTGAGTCCAATCTTGACATCTCAAAACGTGCTTTGGGGCTAATGGATGTGGTTTTGAAAGATGAACGCGAATTATAAGTTTGGGGAAGTCAGAGAGAAGCAGCCTGAACGTCAAGAGCCCAGTAAACCAGGAACATCTCTGTGCTGCCTCTGGAGGAGATGAAGGGCAGGTAATCTTTCGACAACTGGAAACAAAACCTGTGCTGGCAAGGAAGGGGGGCGCAGGGAGGACGGATTGGTTGATTGAGGGAGGCTGGACACAGCGTCAAAGAGGCAATCCCTCCACGCTGGATAAGCCGCTGCTCCCTCCAGACCCCGCTGCTCCCCCTCTGTGTGGGTGCAGCATCGGCACCGCCGCGGTGCCGCTCAGGACCGCAGACCCCGGCCCAGCGTTCCAGCAGGGTCTCCAGGTGAGCAGGGATGATGGGCTGGCTCTGAGAAAGGGGATCTGCTTGGAGACAATGGGACAACTACAAGCCACTGAGCCGTCTCTTCAGTGGAGCAGAAACTGCCATTTCCTGCAGGGTCACCACGGCCCTGCCTAAGGCGGGCCCAGGCTTGACCGCCCTAGACACGTGCCAGCCCTCGACCTCTTCTGAGCCCTGCCACCTGGGGCTTGCTCAGAGTGGCTCTGAGCCCTCAGGACTCAGTTCGAGCTTATAGTCAACCACAGGGCCAAAATTTTCAGTTCTTTTTCTCTTAGTCAAAACATCCTTTTGAGACTCTCTCTCTCTCTTTTTTTTTGCTGAATTTTGTGCTGTCCTGAGTTGGTAGCCAGCATTGCTGTGCTGATTAGAAATTCAAGGAATTGGAAATGACTTGGATCGCTTAAGAGCCAACTGGCAATGTAAAGGCATAAGATCCATTCTCTAGAGACCTTGGATCATATTCTATCCAAATGGAATGTAACAGATGGTTTCCAGGGCAACATGGAAAGCTCTGAACAAGAGATTTCTTAGTGCGCTTTTTACATGGGAGTTCTTTTCTTTGGAGCCTTGTCTGAATCTTGGCATCACTACACTGTAGAATGATTTAAAAATACATCTATTTGCATGGGCTTCAGTTCGTCTGAGAGACAGCCAGATCACCCCGAGATGCATGGTTGAGATTCCCGGGGAAGCTTTTGTGTCTGAGAGAACAGAAGTCATGGAATGTTCTAAGCAAAGCCAGGTTCTAGCTTCCTGAACCAGGCGTCTATCAGATTCAAGGAGGGAATTTCTTGCCTTGAGCCACCGGCTCCCTGGCTTCCAGCAGAGATGGCCCTGCCGTTATAACTGGAATGCGGGGAAGAGTCGAGTGCAGATCCAGAGTGGCAGCTGCAGGATTACGGGAGCACCGGCCCCACTTGCAGCTGGCCCTGCCTCCTGCTGGAGCGATCTACTGGCACCAGGAGAAGCCAGGATCGCTGCCTTCGTCAGGGATTGTGCAGGACTGAGCAGAGAGGAAAAGCGCTTCCTTGGCGGCCTGGTGAGCAGTAGGTGCCGCTGCGCAGGTATCTGGGGAATAGCCCCACTTCCAACACAGACAGAACTGCTCAGCGCCATGCCTCCCGATGCCAGATATTCAGGACACTTAAAAATAGGCTTAAACAACCACTTGGACGTCAGAAAATAAAACACACAAATGACTTAGGCTCTTTCAGACCAGCTATTTCTCAGCCACCCGTGTGAACCACCCATGTATATCAGACAACAGAATCCACGGACGTGCACCCTGCTATCTGCAGACGGGACAAAGTCGACGCCATACATACAGACGAAAGAAAAAAATGCTCACCATTGTTCTCAACTTGCACAGAAGAACTGAGTACTAATCAAAGTTATATGAAGATGTGAGAACAAAACTCATTTGTCCTGAAACAAAGAATATTTTGTCCTCCACATGTTCCAAGAAACGTTTTGTCCAAGAAAGCCTTTTTAAGCCAACCTACCTCCAGCCAAAAAGAGCAAATCTGGAGGAAATTTACAGATATTTTACCATTTGATTGCCCCCAGCACTCAACTGGAGCTTCCTGTATGGAGCGCTATTGAATAACCCATTCTAACCGACAGAAAAGACAAACATTCCTTTTTGTTAAAAAGTAATCATCTTTCACATTTTAGGTAAAAAAAAAAAAATTATACAAGTCTTTGTCTTTGTCACAAGTCCAGGCAAGCTGGACTTTCTAAAATTATCCTTCTAATCCAAAAAGAGGCTGACAAGGAGAAAGCCAGCTTGGGAACACAGTTCCCAGTAAAGTTCTATTACTTTATCAAAACAGGAAATATAAGCCATTTCCGCACATGCAGCTTTGAAATTAAGGAAATCATTCCAACATAGTATTAGAAAGACAGGGTATATGGCAGAGGAAGTGTGGAGCACAGCCACCCCACACAACAAAACCCTCCTCCGCTGTAAGCCGGGCGGGAAGTCCAGGGAGTTCAGCTGCCTTTGTCCAAACTTTCAGGGGTGCCCAAAAGGGACGCGGTGACTCTAGAACGGTCCTAAGATCGTCACCAGCCGAAAGCAACGGAGTGCCTGGTAGACAAAGCGGTCACCCATTTAGATGACCGAGTACCAGGGAGTGTGGGGAGATCCCTCCTCCTGGGATGGGGGTCTGGGGGAGGCAACAGGGGAGGACTGACACTGAAGCTGAAGCTCCTGATGCGACGGGCCGACTCACCGGAAAAGCCCCTGATGCTGGGAAAGATTGGAGGCAGGAGGAGAAGGGGATGACAGAGGCTGAGATGGTTGGATGGCATCACCGACTCAGTGGACATGAGTTTGAGCAAGCTCCAGGAGTTGGTGATGGACAGGGAGGCCTGGTGTGCTGGAGTCCACGGGGTCGCAGAGTCGGACACGACTGAGCGACTGAACCACGTCGACGCAGGAGAGGATGCCACGATGGGAACCGGGAACCAGACAGGATGAGGCAGTTCAAGGGGGGATGCCGGGCACAGGCCTTGCAGGATGCAGTCGTCAGGCCTACACGCGCTCACTTAGGCTCGCTCGGGTGTGTGGGCCCCTGCGGAGGCCACTGCTCCTCCCCGCAGGGCCGGCAGGCCCGGGAGGTGCAGCACTGGAGGCCCTCGGCTGCGCCACCGCAGCCAGCCGCCTGTGTCCACCCAAACCTGCACACACTTAGATGCTTTCCTGAGCATGACCAGCCACCTTCTCCACCACCTCTTTCTTCCCAGGCGACTCAGGGGCGAGGTGTGTTTCCTAATAGAACTTGCCATCAACAAGACAGCGAGTGGGCTTCCCAGAATCCGCCTGCCAATGCAGGAGACGTGGGTTCCAGGCTCGGGTGGGGAAGATCCCCTGGAGGAGGAAATGCAACCCACTCCAGAATTCTTGCCTGGAGAATCCCGGGGACGGGGGAGCCTGGTGGGCCATGGTCCGTGGGTCGCACAGAGTCGGACACGACCGAGTAATTAAACAACAGCCGCAATCGACAGGACAGCAGAGCCAGCTGGACTTGAACGCC
>SJXQ01006866.1:160672-171109 GCA_006408695.1 Aepyceros melampus
AGAGTGGGTGCAGGCCCAAGAGGGGCTCCGCAAATGGGGCCGATTCCGCCTTGAGGCAGGGAGGAGGTCCTGCCCAGAGCACGGATGGCCTCCACCTCAAGGTGCTTCTTGGCATCACCTAAGGTCCAGCTCACCGGAGCTCTGGCCCCCGTTCAAGGCTGCGTCCTGTCCACGTTCTGGAAGCTGTCACCAGCGCTCTGCTGCAGCTACAGTCTCAGCTCCTACGACATCCGATTCATTTTCCTTAACCATGTTTATGAATCTATGGCTCAATTCTACATTGAACCAGCGCTCATTCCCTTGATTCCAAAAGTTGCTCTTGAGGGCTTCCCTAGATGTTGACTTGCTGGGTGAAACAATCTCAAAAGTCTCACGTGAGAACCGGATCTTTTTCTCGTCCAGTGTTTGACACAGGTCGTCCAGGCCTCCACAAGAGCCCCTCATCGCCAACCCTACTCTCAGTCTCCCCTATCTTCCCCCTGGCCACCATCACTGTGGTCACGGTGCCCGGGGCGATGCCAGTCTGACCAACAACTCAACAGGCTGGCTGTGTCTCAGTGTCTGGTCACCCATCACTAAAGCCCGTCTTCCTGATGCCTCTGTGATGCCGCCACAAGCGTGCGTAATGTGAGAGCCCGTGTGCACACTGGCCGCCTTGCAGGAGTTGGTGTGCAGGAGTGCGTGCACACACACACATGCACGCACACGTGCACACACACACACACGCATATACGTGCACACACACACGCACACACTTGCGTGCGAGCGCACACACACACACACATACACACGAGCCCAGGCGGATCGACACTTCTGTTTGAAATCGTTTGCCTGCTGTTTGGGTTTCCTTGGTGGGTCCGTCAGGAGATCAATTTCTGGAAGTCCCCCTCCCTCCATCCTTAATACTGGTGGTCACCATTCTGGCTTTTATTAATCACTCAGGCCCTGTGTTCATTCACGGCTGCTCTGACAGAACTCCAGCCCGGGTGGCTTATAACTGGCAACCCTGTATTCATCCCGGCCTCGAGGCTGGAAGTCCAGGATCAAGGGGCGACTGGGTACCTGTTTTACCCACAGCCAGCTTCTTGCCACATCCTCACGTGGCAGGGTGGCCTGAGAGCTCTGTGAGCCTCTTCTGTTAAGGACATTTGTCTCCACCATGGGATGCCCTCCCGAAGGCCCCATCTCAATACCACCACCCTGGGGTTAGGACCTGGGCGGGGAGGCACAAACACTCAGAACAGAGCAAGGGGCAGGGTGGGCGCATGCGTCCTTCTGCAGTTAACCCTCTGGTTTCCAGCCCACCCGACGCTCCGGTGACAAGCCAGCGCGCTCTGTCTCCACGTCCTCTGCTCCCGACTCTGCCCTGGACCAGCTGAGCTGTGCTCGAGACTGAGCGGCTTGTGTCCCGCCCCCTCCCTCCTCCGTTCCCTCACTCAGCTCTGGCCGAGTGCTTCGTAAAACATCTCCACACAGCGGTGGAATGTCAAGGATCTTCAGCGCTTGAGCGCGAGCACCTCTGGGTGCCCATCCTCCCTGGGAACGTGCCTCTGTACAAACCATGCCTTCGGCCTGGAATTCTCTCCCTCCTGCCTTGGCCTCCCCATCCGCAGAGCTGAAACCCGCTCCCTCGAACACACCAGCCACTCGCCCTCGGGGTCAAGGAAGTCAAGCTCCTGCAGATTTCACATCTCGGCCCTGCCCACTCTTTGTACTTACTGGTGTTTCTGCTACAACGTAACAGGGGACTGTTTCTGAAAGACCCTCACGTTCTGCAAAATGACCCCTCAAGCAGACAGAGAGTACAGAAAACAGGGCTAGCGGCAGACCTGAGTGGCTGTGAACCAGGGTGCTAGCGTTGCTGTTCAGCCGCTCAGTCATGTCCGACTCTCTGTGACCCCATGGACTGCAGCACACCAGGCCTCCCTGTCCATCACCAATTCCCAGAGTCTACTCAAACTCATGTCCATCGAGTCGGTGATGCCATCCAGCCATCTCATCCTCTGTCGTCCCCTTCTCCTCCCGCCTTCAATCTTTCCCAGCACGGGGTCTTTTCCAATGAGTCAGCTCTTCGCATCAGGTGGCCAGAGTACTGGAGCTTCAGCTTCAGCACCAGTCCTTGCAGTGCACACCCAGGACTGACCTCCTGTAGGATGGACTGCTTGGGTCTCCTTACTGTGCAAGGGCACTAAAGCCATTATGTCTAATCCCAGCAGGAGTAAGAGCAAGGTTGAGCAGACACGTCAAACTCAAGGTCAGTCTAGAAAGTGAGAGTGTAGGTCGCTCAGTGACCCTAAGTGTCTGACCCTTTGCGACCCCCGGCCTGTGACCTGCCAGGCTCCTCTGTCTGTGGGACTCTCCAGGCACCAGTCCTGGAGTGGGGTGCCCCGCCCTCCCCAGCTCAGTCAGGAAGGGCTGCACTGAGTGCAGTGCTGTGTCCTACAGAGAAGTGAGGGCAGAGGTTTGATGGAAGCGGAAGTCGGGAGGCGTTAAGAGCGCTCAGCAGAGACAGCAGCAGCCACTGGGCAGAGACGGGGCGGCCCGGGCGGCGGGCGGCGGGCGGGCCCGGGAGGGGAGCCGAGCGAGAGAGGCGGGGCCCCGGGGCCTCCAGGCCGGAGCGGAGTCCTGGGGGAGCTCACTGTGCACCCGGGGCTCATCTCGCACCCCACCTCCTCCCGCTCCTCCGTCACCCAGTGTGGCCCCCCGAGAACCTGCCCGCCTGACCCCGCTCCCCTGACGCCGTCCTCTTGATCAGCAACTGTCCACCTGCAGATGTAGTTACGCAAGGTGTAGGCAGCAACACAGGCCGGACTGCAAAGCTCCTCCTCCCTGTTCATCCAGGCTTCCCTGCTCAGGAAGGACATGGGGCGTGGGGCAGTCCGTGCGGCCGCGAAGAGTCAGACAGGACTGAGCGACTGGAGAATAAAAACAGCTCCTCTGGGTGTCGGTGCTCTCCTCCGATCAATAACAGGAAAATCGGCCACATGAAAGACTATTCCGGGGACTTCCCTGGCGGTCCAGTGGTTAAGACTCTGAGCTTCCACTTTGTAAGGGGCACAGGTTTGACTCTGCTCAGGGAACTCATATCCTACAGGTAGTGGGGTGTGACATTTAAAAAAAAAAAGACTGTTTCTGATGAAGGCTAATGCCATTCAGTCATTTTCATAGCCTGAGGGATAGAGTTCTGTGTCTCAGAGTTGAGGAAAACAACTCATCAGGAGCTTTTAAGAGGCCACCCGTATAATTATAGCTGGAGGTAAGAACTCTGTGTACACAAGGTAAAGAGTCTCACATGTTATATTTAGAAAAAATGCCCTAAATATTTATGAGCAACTCTGTTTACGCCTTCCTCAGCTATGAGAGATAGTCTACCTAGACCTCATTCAATTCAGGCATCAAGTCACACATCACCTACAGTAAAACTTCATTTATTTATACAGCATGTCGGTTCTTGGATCTCTGGCAATGAAGGAAAATGTCTATGTTGTGAGAGTTGGCTATGAGTCCGAAATGAATATTTCACATTGTTCTGAAGAAATGAAGTGGATACATCTCTTGAAGCTCTTTATTCCAGAGACCCATGCCCAGCCTTAGAGCTTTGTCCCAACCCCCCTCCCTCTGTCACAAATTTGGGGGGAAATATCCGAGAAGAACGGGGGGAAAAGAGACTTTGCAATGCCTTTTCAGAATACAATAAGATTTCTGTTCTGCTTGGGCGGGACCGGCCCAGGCAGGGCAGGTGTGGGTTCGCTCTGGCCCGCGAGGAGCTCCGGCAGTCTGCCTGGGCAGGCTCACGTCTGCATCCGAGCGGCTTCATCTCGCGACCTTGATGGCTCCCTGGGTCAAAGTCTCTGGGCTCCAGGCCAGTGGAGGGTCCGCACTAAAACCACAGCCACTCCACATACCTGCTGGCCTGACTTCTGGGCTAGACTTCCTGAATTTCTGCCTTGCCCTTTCTCGTACACAAACCCGGCCCAGGTGATCGCGTCTGGCAGCTTGTGAGGCGGTGTGATGCTCCTTTGCATACTAGCAGCGAGGTAGGATTCCTTTGCTATGAGCTTAGCAGCTTTCTCTTCACATTGGCGGCTAGTAAAACCTACCCTAAGTCACCGGGGAACCACCTTCCGGGGCCGGCAGCTCTGTGTCAGAGTCCTGCTCCAGGCAGAGGCAATGATGCTATCTGTGTGAGGATCACCCATTTGGGTGTTTGTCCACTTGGATATTCCAAGAGGGAATTTTCAATCCCATGCTTCCCTTTGCTCCCCAGCAGGCTGTTGGGAGTTTTAATCTCAAGCTTCTGGGCTACAATCAGGGGACACATACAGCAATAACTGCAAAATGGGCCAAAGAGCAAACCTCCCTGGGCTCGTTCAGACCAAGATCGATCGGTTTGTTTTAAATTTTGAAGGGCGCGATCCATTTATCTCATTTTATTTTAGGCTGTGCGGGGTCCGCTGCCGCTCGGGCTTTTCTCCAGCTGCAGGGGGCGGGGTCTTCCCCATTTGTGGTTTCCGGGCTCTGGAGCGCAGCCTCAGAGGCTGTTGCCCAGGTTCAGTCGCCCTGCAGCATGTAGGATCTTCCTGGACCAGGGATCGAACCCACGTCTCTTGCGTCGGCAGGTGGATTCTGATTCACTGTGTCACCAGGGAAGCTCCAGACCGAGTTCTGGTGCTGCCTTCCGTTGGCGAGGCTAATTCAGAATTACATGCACACATTTGAAGGACTGGGAGCCAGTTCCGTCACACTGATGCATGATACAGTTAATCCAGTGTTTTCACTCTGAACTTCACCCGGCCAGAAGGTGAGGTCTTTGCGGGCCCCAACAGCCCCACGACTCTGTTGGCTGGGCGTCAAGTGGGCGTGCGGTGCTGAGGGAGGTGCACTCTCGTGGTGACCTGGCCGCAGGGAGGGCCTGTGGCCGTGAGCCCCACCGTCTCCCTTGAGTCCTGCAGCCCCCTCATCTGCACACAGGCAGGCCTGCCACCCCAGCCTCGCCGGGTGCTTGTGGGGAGGAAAGGAGATAAGCCTGGGGCATGAGCTCAGCGCAGCGCCCGGCACGTGGCAGGAGGCGGTGCTCCTTAACCTTTGTTCTGTTTCACCCATGACGGGGGGTGCTGGCTCATCTCTGTGCTCACAGTTCAGATCCTAGGACACAGTGCCTGCGTGCTCAGTCGCTCAGTCGTGTCTGACTCTTTGCGACCCCGTGGACTGTAGCCGGCCAGGCTCCTCTGTCCATGGGATTTTCCAGGCGAGCAAACTGGAGTGCGGTTGCCACTTCCTTCTCCAGGGCATCTTCCCGACCCAGGGATCGAACCTTCATCTCTCGTGCCTCCTGCATCGCCAGCAGATTCTTCACCTGCTGAGCCGTCGGGGAAGTCCAGGACACAGCGAGTGCCGCGTTTTCACTGCTTAGGGAGATGGCTGCTCGTACAGACACTTGAGTGTTTGAAAGTCTGCATTCTAAAAGCAGGCATGGAAAGCTGCATCCATGCAGAGCTCACGGGGTTAACCTAGGGGAGGTGATATTTTAAGTTCCGTGTACCACCAATTTCCCGAAGTTAAGATTTTTGAGAAGGAAACATTTCCTGTGCTAACTCATCTTTAATAATGGAATTCTTCTTCTTTTTATTCAGCGAATAGCTGGCAGAGGCACAGCTTAAGCAGCTCAACTCTGCTGAAAGTTGTACCCAAGGTCAACCAGCGAGTCAAGGTCATCTGGGACGCAAGCCAAGACCTCCTATTCTCTTTCCGTCGCTATGAGCCCAAGATAAAAATTCATGAATATTGTCTGAGCCACAAGGCCTGTAATTCCCCCATGTATCAAAAGTGCTCTTATCATATTACAAACAACGAGCATGCTGAGACTGTAAACATCCCAGAGAGTGGACTTCCTCAGATATTTTCAGTGATGTCATCGGGCCCTTCTTTCATATCCGTTTTTATTATGCTCCTGTCCTTTCAAAACAGAGTGTGGCCCACAGTGCGACAAAAGCCAGGAAACGTCGGTCCTCCGGCAACTGGGGGGAGGAGAGACGGGAGAGTCCTCACGCCCGCGACGGGGGAAAAGGCGCCCACCGGACTCGGCGCCCGGGTCCGGACACCTGGCCCCTCTCTCCCAGCACACAGGCCGGAACTCTCGCCCTGCTCCCCAGGAAGCGGAGCGCTGGGTGGTTTTCATCACCAGAGAGATGCTCCTCCCACATGTCTTCCAGAAACGCCTTTAAGAGCCTACAGCCTGTCATGCTCACTGAGGACCAGGCAGAGCCCTGCCCTCGGGAGACTAGGAGCTCACCAGTAGACACTTAACATCACCATACCTGCTCCAACTGGGTCGTGAGCAGGGGAGTCCATGGGCACCGACGCGCACGCAGTTCTCACTGAGATTGCTGTGCTTTCGCCTTGAATTTTGCTTGCTTATCTGCACTGTTTCAGTGGACCTGCCTTCCTGATTAAAGTATGTTTCCAGTCATTTCCAGATGCCAGGTGACCTGTCCACCCGGTAACCTCCTGCTCTTAGGAGCCACAAAGAAGGCTGGGTGCCAAAGAATTGATGCTTTCAAACTGTGGTGCTGGAGAATAGTCTTGAGAGTCCCTTGGACAGCAAGTGGATCAAACCAGTCAATCCTGAAGGAAATCAGTCCCAAATATTCACTGCAAGGATTGATGCTAAAGCTGAAGTTTCAATACTTTGGCTGCCTGATAAGAAGAGCTGATTCATTGGAAAAGACCCTGATGCTAGGAAAGATTGAGGGCAGGAGGAAAAGGGAGTGACAGAGGATGAGATGGTTGGATGGCGTCACCAACTCAATGGACATGAGTTTGAGCAAGCTCCGGGAGATAGTGATGGACAGGGAAGCCTGGTGTGCTGCAGGCCATGGGACTGGGATATGACTGAGCGATCGAACATCATCAACTTAGGAGTCAGGCCTATGCTCACATCCCTAGGGACTGGCTCTCCAGCTGATGGGTTTCCTGGTATGTTTGCAGAAGAAAAAGGTTTACAGATGCAAAGTGGGGGAGGCAAGACAGAGCTTCAGGGGGCAAGGTTCAGGAGTGCTGACAACTGCGGTCACTCCATGAACTGGTGGCTTAGACACCCTGGTACCCAGGAGTCCAGCTCCAGGACAACGCTGGCCATTGCTCCCCTTGGTCAACACTCCTGAAGTGGAACAGCCCTGCTTCTTTGCCAATGCCGTCACGACTCAGAGCTTCCTTTTACCCAAAGCACCAGCCTTGGGAGGAAACTCCTGCCAGGCGGAGGCCAGCTCCCTGATGTACCATCCCTAGCTGGGCACCCGTGCCAAGCCTGGCTCTTCCTCCTACCAGCTTTCTGCAATCTTTGCCCTTAATAGACAATACTTCTCCTCTCCTTGGTAGCAACCCATAAACACCCTAAGAGATTCAGGAAGGGAGGCAGTTTTTTGAAGTCCCGGCCAGCGGTGTCCCTGAGGTCACTTAGCAGACGACGGCAGGAGAAAGGCCCGGAGACCACCAGCGGCTGTGTGCACACCCGCCAGACCAGAAGCTGCAGTCTGGTGTGAGATCATGGAGCAGGCAAGGACAGAGTGGCCTTGAGGAGTTTCAGATATTCCCTGTCCACCGACAGTTCTCTGCTCCCCAGAGTGTCTTCATGAATTATAGGAGTGCTCTGCTTTCTCCTGGAATCGGCCTGGAGGACTGGACTATGGGGCCCTGGCTGGCTGGACCATCCTGCAGAAAATGCTGCCCCAGAAGCTCAGACAAGACGCCAAGGTCAGGGTCAGTGGGCAGGGCCAACCTGAGCCTCCTGAGAGGAGCCGAGGCGCTCTCCCCTGACGCCACCTGCATCCCTGGGCCTTTCGGCCACTTCCCTCTGTCCGTCTTCCTTTTGCCATGTTAGAATGACGTCTTTGGAAAAGGTTGCTTTGCTAGAGTAAGAAGTCAGCGTACAGCAGAGCTGCTGGTTGGTCTGTGGCTCTACGTATGGAATTACGTCCTGAGATGCGGCTGCCTCTGGCTCTGGGTGACCGCTGGACCCAAGGTTCTCAGGTTTTAAACCACGAAGCCCAGTCATCACCCCTTCCCCCTATGACCCATCCTCAGGGGCTCCAGTCAAACCTATGGTATCACAAACAGCCAAGATGGACCCCTGTGCAATTAGGGCAAACAGCATTGCTGCTCTATACTGGGTCAGGAGGCTCTCATAAAAGAAAGAAATCTGATGTGTTACTGGTTTATCCAGCATCACCCTGTGAACGTTCAAGGTCTACGACGCTTCAGAAACGCTCAGACTGTCACTGCTTGGAGCGTCCAGCCGAGCAGCAGCACGGTCCCCAACCCTGGTTCCATCAGTTATAGTGACTTTTCCTCCCTCCGAGTCCACGGATAGCCTGATGTGGCGCTGGTAGTGTGTGAGGCCCTGAGTGTGTCAAGACAAGCATTAGATTTTTGGAACTGGAAGCACCTGACAAGATAATCATTTCTAGGGCCTCCCAGCCTTTTTTTGGTGAAGACCTGCTTTTTTTCTTAGGGTCTTGGTCTTACAGATGAAGAGAATGGTGAAGACTGCAGGCTGTCGAGCACCCCATCGGTGGGGTCTGGAAGTAGCCAGGGAGGTTGAGGCTGACCTGGCCATGTTTCAGATGCAGGAGAACCCCTGCTCTCACCCATTTATCACAGCAAACTGGGTGCCCCAGAGATTCTAGATGGCCCATCCAAGATTAAATAGCAATGTGCAAGTCTGTTCTCTGTGTCTGTGTCTCTATTTCTGCCCTGCAAGGAGGTTCATCAGTACCAGTTTTCTGGATGCCACAGCAAGGGAAGGAGAGGGTGGGAACAACTGAGAGCAGGGCTGAAACATGTTTATTACCGTAAGCAAAGCAGATAGACAGTGGGTGGCTGTTTAGTTCGTGTCCTACTCTCTGCGACCCCATGGACTGTAGCCACCAGGCTCCTCCATCCATGGAATTCTCCAGGCAAGAATACTGGAGTGGGTTGCCATTTCCTCCTCCAGGGGAATCTTCCTGACGCAGGGATCCAACCTGCGTCTCCTGCACTGCAGGCGGACCCTTACCACTGAGCCACCAGGGAAGTCCTAGTAGTGAAGGGGCTATATAAGACAGGGAGCCCGACCCGGCCCTCTGTGACAGCCTAGAGAGGTGAGTGGGGTAGGGGGTGCGAGGGAGGCTCAGGAGAGAGGGGATGGATGTATACCTATGGTGATTCACGTTGTTATATGGCAGAGACCAACACAGCATTGGAAAGCAATTATCTACCAACTATTATGAGCTAAAAAAATACCAAATGCAAAGCCCAGAGTGCTGGGATGAGCTCTGGGTTCCTGCGTCTGGAACTCTCATCTCCTCATCATGGTGATAACACGCGGCCTCCTCCTCCAGCAACTGAATGTGGTCCTTTTTTTCCATAAACAATGATTTTCTGCCTAACAGTTGAAAAAGAATTGCCAACTCTCTGACTCACTTAGGAACAAGTAACTGAACTCTCTCTGAGTTCCCTCTATGCGCTTACAAGCCAGTGACAGGAAAGACATCTGAAACAAGTGGCCCCATCGCCACCCCCCAGCAGTCTCGGCTCCCCCCACGGCCTCGGGGGAGGAGGAGCCTTGCAGGCTGGCCGGCGGCGCGGTGGGTGGAGGCCGGACGGGGATCCAAGGGCGCCGTTCGCTACCTTTTATGGGGCACACGCGCTTCCAAAAACTGTCCAGCAGATATTTAACCAAACCAACAAAGCCCCAAACAAAAAGCCCGGCTTCTTATTCAACACACGACGTGATCTCCCAGCTGGAGCCGCAGCCAGGAGCTGGAGGGTGGCGGAGCCAAGCCTGGGAGGAGGCGGGGGCGGGCGGGGGCGCCAGACGGCGGCTCAGCGCCCGTCTTTGGGGGCAGCGAGCCCGGGGCTTTCTTCCCCCGGCCGCGCTCAGGCCGGCCGCCCAGGAGAGCAGAGCGCCCTTCCGGGCTGGAAAAGCCACGGGCTTCCTTGACTCCCCTGCACATCTGACCTTCAGCCTCTCGGAAGAGACCCGCCGTTTCCGCAGCGGGGAGGCTGGCAGCACCTGCCCTCCGCGGGGCGCGGGGGCTCGGCTCTCGCCCTCTTCCGGGGAAGGCCCGCCGGCCACACGCCGCGCCTGCGGCTTTGCTCTTGGTTTCAGAAGCTCAGCGCCCTGCGCGAGCGCCCGTGCCCTTGGTGACGCTCCTCTTCTCGCTCGCTCTCCCACACTGGCACACGTACACACACGCTCACACACACATGGACACACACATGAACACACACACGCTCTCTCACACATGAACACACACGAACACACACACGCTCACACACACATGAACACACACATGAACACACACGCTCACACACACATGAACACACACATGAACACACACACACGAACACACACGCACACACACACACACACACACACACACACACACACACGCACAC
>SJXQ01006866.1:174709-202891 GCA_006408695.1 Aepyceros melampus
ACGTGTGCACCGTATTGTAAGGAGGGGGTGCATGAACAGACACATACAAACACAACCTCTGTTCCCATACCTCCCCCTACTCTCCTTGACCCACTGAGACATCGTGGCTGCCCCGTGCCGGCCCTCACAGCAGCATCTGGGAACACGAGCTGCAGCCCACACGGGACCAGTGTGAGCGTCCATAGAGCACAGGGGCCATCACCGTGCTGCCCACGGAGCCGGTGCTTCCTCACAAACCCTCAGACAGAGCAGGGCATGAATGGCCGTCTCGGGCGGCTTCAGCTGGCTGTGTGCGTGAGACACTGATGATTCAGACGGTCGTTGGGGTCAAGGCTGCGGCTAGAAGATGTTGAAACATCCTCGGGAAGGAAGCTCCCCATAAGCTATTTGCAGAGGTGATGGCGCCCGGTGACGTCCTGGCTCCTCCTGTGTTCCTCCAGCACAACTCGATGTGGATAAATGTGTGTTAGTCGCTCAGTCGTGTCTGACTCTTTGTGACCCCGTGGACTGCAGACCGCCAGGCTCCTCTGTCCATGGGATTCTCTGGGCAAGAGTACTGGAGTGGGTTGCCATTTCCTTCTCCAGGGGATCTTTCCAACCCAGGAATCAAACCTCGGTCTCTCACACTACAGGCAGAGTTCTTACAATCTGAGCCACCAGGGAAGCTCGATGTGGATAAAATGGGACCCGTTTTCCCAATAAAGGGACCAACTGCGTGTTCAACGCTTTACTCCACTCCAGCCCAGGGCTGGCCCGGGCAGGGCTCAGAAATAAAACGCAGGACGCCGCCTCCCCCGACAGCAGCTTTGGGCAGCCCAGTGTCCTCTGCTGTCCCCTGCTTCAAGAAGCCTATGAAAAACTACTGTCCCACTTCATTTTGACCTTCACCCCCCAATTTCCCTGAATTCATCTCTTTTCATGAATAGCACCATTATATTCTGCTCCCAAGTGTAGCCCCATTATAATTCCCTGCAAGTTCATGAAAGATTGGCTCTGCTTGAGACTCACAATCAGACATGATACAAAAGAGTCATTAGAATATTTTCCAGGAAAAGAGGAAATGGTCAACTTTTAATTCTCTGTATCAATGTTCCAGAGTAGTGGAGGAAATAATTTGAAACAGCTGAAAGACCAAAAAAAAAAAATTTCCTTTTGCTTTTATTTTTAAACTCTGGGAATTGACACAGATGTGAACTTCCCTAGTTTTTATTTTCACTTATCTCAGTTCTAGGTGGAAAGGTAGTTCAGAAGTACCTGAGTACAGGGAAAGTCGGACTGCGTTGCTAACAGCAGTTAATAATATTCTTATTTTTGCAAAGCATGGTAGAAGTAAACACAAGGCAAGGGACAGACAGACGGACGGTCCAGGTCCCTCAGTCCCAGGCTCAGTCCCTTCCTCCCTGCTCAACTGAGGACGGGGCTCGTGGGCCAGCTCATGCAGAGTTGGCCCTCGGAGGCGGAGGGGCCCAGTTCTCGGGAGAGGATGTTTCAGCATCCTTCCTGAGGCCTTTCTCCTTGTATGATGCTTCTTTCTACATCACTGAGACTAAGCTTTATAGGAAAGTTTGCACTCTCATTTTTCTTAACACTTAACATTTCCTCATGCCACTAGAAGCTCTTCCTGAACAAAACAGCTGCAATATGTTGGCTGCGTCATAGTTGTTCCCGAGCCATCACTTTGCTGACAAAGGTCCATCTAGTCAATGCTATGTTTTTCCAGTGGTCATGTGTGAATGTGAGAGTTGGACCATAAAGAAGGCTGAGCACCGAAGAATTGATGCTTTTGAACTGTGGTGCTGGAGAAGACTCTTCAGAGTCCCTTGGACAGCAAGGAGATCCAGCCAGTCCACCCTAAAGGAAATCAGTCCTAAATATTCATGGGAAGGACTGCTGCTGAAGCTGAAGCTTCAATACTCTGGCCACCTGATGCAAAGAGCCAGCTCACTGGAAAAGACCCTGATGCTGGGAAAGATTGAAGGAAGGAGGAGAAAGGGGTGGCAGAGGATGAGATGGTTGGATGGCATCACCAGCTCAATGGACTTGATTTGAGTGAGCTCTGGGAGATGGTGAAGGACATGGAGGCCTGGTGGGCTGCATCCATGGGGTCGCAAAGAGTCGGACACGACTGAACGATTGAAGGACAGCAGTGCGCACTAGTCACCGAGACCACGGCCGCAGCGCTCTGCGCGGAACTCTCCCCAGGTGCGCAGGCGGCGCATTTACACGGGAAGGAGCGAACCCGCCGGAAGGAGCGAACCTGCTCACCCCGCGAACATCTCGGGAGAGCGAGCTGTGACCACGATGGGGACAGAGAAACGGAGCGCTGCTCACCTTGGGAGCCGAAGCCAGCTTCCAAGCGTGAAACCTGGACTCCGCTCACTCCGAAAACGTGCGGGCACAGGCTGCGGCCACGGGCCTCCCTGGTCACCCAAGTCCCGACTCCGAGGTCTAACGGAAGTTTTCCGAACAGAACCGGGGACACAACGCAAGCGCCTCCAGAGGCCCCCGCGGCGATAATGCTCATGAAGGCTGAGATGCAGGCCACGCCCGGTGCCTGAGCAACAAACACGGGCTGCAGAAGCTGGGTCTCTCTCTGAAGGTCAAAGTCCACAGTGCTGGCCCCCTGACAAGCTCTCAGGAAGGCCTACCTCACAGCGCAACCTAACAGCATACGCTACTCAGCTCCCAAAATAGAACCAAAGCCTGCATTTGCGGCAGAAGCATTTACGAGCCTCCGCTCTGGGCAGGCCGTGGGCTCGGCACTTTGGGGACACACGTTTAACGTGCCATGCTCCCCAGGCTCGGAAAGCTGACGCTGTCCCGGGCCGGTCGGAGCCAGGGGAGTGGGCCCCCCTCCCTTAGCTTCCCGGCCTCAGCGTCGTCTGTAACGGGAGGATCCATTAGCTCTTCCCGCACAGAGGGAGGTGACATGAAGCAAGGGCCATCGGGCACTTAGCCCAGCGCTGAGCGCAGATACGACTTTGACGCCATTGCATCTTAACAGTTATGTGTGACCGCCACTTACGGCAAAGCAGATGTGAGTGTCTAAGGGCCTTAATAAAGGTGAGACACCTGGCAAGGAATTCAGACGCGGGAGCAATCATGTCACAGTGAACAAGCATCCTGTATGGGCACCATATGCCCAAGGCGTCCGCAGGTAGACAAGAGTTCTCCAGGCAGGGGAGAGCGGCCTTCAGAGCCAGAAGGGGTCACTGACCATTGGCAGGAGCCAGGGAAGCGCCGGGGACTGGGGAGAAGTTGCGTCTCGTTTGCTGGGGCATCCACGGCTCCCAGGGAGCAGGCTTGCCCGGGGGCGGGGGCGAGTTGAGCCTTTCAAGACAAGAAAATGCACTTCCTGTGTCTGGCCTCAGAATCATTAGGATGAATTTCCCTTTAAGGAGCACGACTAGGGAAATGCGGAGGGCTGTGCCAATGATCTCCTGGGAGCAGGTAATCAGGGTCTCCAGGGAAAAGGGAGGTGCTGCTGGAGGAGGAGAGCACCCTGCCCGCAGGCCCGGGGAGCGTGCTGTCACCAGAGGGGGGGTCCACCTGCAGCACCCCAGTCAACACCCATGCTAGAGCAGGTAGGAAATGTTTGGAGAAGAAAAGTGCTTCCAAACGTCATCCCCTCTGCAGACAGTTAGAGGAGAGTTGAGTGTGGAGAGAGGGGACCCGACGTGTGCAGGTGCAGGAATGCCCCCTCTCTCGGGAAGGAAAGAGACTCAGCCACTCCCAGTCTCACTGTAAGCCCATCAGGAGGCCTGGGCTCAGTCATGCGGGCTGGACCTGGCGTGGGGGTCAGGGCCACGACAGAGTGAGGAAAGTTGTTGTGTTGTCCAGGTGCTGAGAGGATCTTATGAGCAAAAGATAAATAGTTGTCTTTCTGTGATGGTGAGAAGTACATTTCAGCCCCTGGATGGGGGGTAAGGCAGAAGGAAGTGGAGGGTTGCCATGGAGACATATTTCCCAAAGACAGCACCAGGAGCCATTGAATGGCAGCCTCACCCCTGGAGTGGTCACAATCAGAGGTGGAATGTGAGCACGGCTGGTGCAGAGGGGGAGTCTTCTTTGACTCCCAGGAGTACTTCTAGGGTGATGGTTAGACTGGGTAGACCACAGGCGCACCTACGATCTCCTCCACCCTCTACCTCTGGGACACGTCCTTTCCAGAAATGAGTCTTGTTGGCTCCTACGAGAACCCCAGCACCTCTCACACCCACTATCTTGCTGGCTCAGAGACAGGACTTACATAACTACTGTTGGAATGTGGGCTTCTGGAAATACCACTGTGTTCAGGTAGCGATGAACTTCAACGGAGCCCAGCTACAGACTTCACCATTGCTGGAAGTAAGGACTCAACTGAAAGCGCTGCTGATGTAAGGAAACACTGCAGGCCAGGCACGCAGGACCCCAGGTAAGGAAACACTGCAGGCCAGGCACGCAGGACCCCAGGTAAAGAAACACTGCAGGCCAGGCACGCAGGACCCCAGGGGGTGCTGGACGGGCCACTGCTCCCCTTTCGCAACATCTCTCTTAAGGCAAAATATGGTCCAAACGGGAAAACTGGTTCTTTTTTAAAAGTGAATGTATCAGAAGATTGGGTTGACCCATATCTCCGTGAGCCCAGCTTTTCCTGCTTTCTATCTGCCAGCGCTTTCCTTAAGAACGCCATCGACATTTAACACTCCACAGTCAACACTCAAACCCAGGAGGACAGAGAAGAGGCGGTGCGGCAGCACTGCGGGGGGAAGCTCTGTGCAGCAGGCCCGCCACGCTTATTCCACAACGGCAGCGACAGTGTGCTCGCCACCCCCGTGCTCCTGGCTGGCTTCTCTCTGCATTTGAATCTTAATCTACATCTGATTAAAGATGAGTCAGGCCTGGAAATTTTTTCCTATGACACTTTCTATACATGATAGTCCAGTAAGCTATTTTGGGAATTGTACAATCTTATTTTTTATTAACAATGTTTAAATTGAAATATAGTTGATTTACGATGTTGTGCTAGTTTTACCTGTACAGCAAAGTGACTTAGTTACACATAAGTTGACTAAATGGACAACCTAGAAGAAAGGGACAAATTTTTATAGGACGAGGAAGAAATAAAAAAACGAACAAACCAATTATCAGTGCAGAGATTAAATCAGTTATTTAAAAACTCCCAACAAAAAGTCCAGGACCAGATGGCTTCACAGGTGAATTCCACCAAACGTTTACAAAAGAGTGAATACCTATCCTCTGAAACTATTCCCAAAAATTGCAGAGGAAGAAACAGTTCTGAACTCATTTCTGAACTTATGAGGACACCACCACCTCGATATCAAAACCAGACAAAGATATCCTAAAAAAGAAAACTACAGACTAATATCACTGGTGAACATAGACCCCCAAATCCTCAGCAAAATACCAACCCCCGAAATACATGAAAAGAACCATACCCCATGATCAAGTGGGACTTACCCCAGGAAAACAAGGACTTCCTCACATCTACAAATCAGTGTGACACACCAGTCAACAAACTAAAGAATAAGAACCACACAATCATCTCAACAGGTGCAAAAAAACCTTTCAATAAAATTCAGCAGGCATTTATGATAAAAACTCCCCAGGAAGTGGGCATAGAGGGAACATATCCTCAACATAATGAAAGACATTTGTGACAGACTTACAGCTAACATCATATTCAATGGTGAAAAGCTGAACGCATTTCCTCTAAGATCAGGAACAAGACAAGGATGCCCACTCTTGCCATTTTTATTCAACACAGTTTTGGAAGTCCTAGCCACAGCAATAAGAAAAGAAAAAGGTATCATAGAATTTTAAAGATGAACCTCGGTTCTGAAGAGAGTTTGTGTAAGTTCTAACATCCATGTCAATGCCTACGGGTGAAGTATACGTAATATGTAGGGGCTTAGAAAACATTTCGTGGCTTGATATTGCTAATATATTCCAGACAGTACAATAAAGCAAGAAAGAAAAGAAAAAGAAGAAAGAAAAGGCACAAGGACTAGAAAGGAAGATGTGAAGCCATCATTTGCCGATAACAGGACTGCATCTCTGGGAAACAGAATTAGTGGGTGAGTTTGGGCAAGCACTAACCATAAAAAGATGGTGAAACTGGATTAGATTAAACTTGAGGTGCCAGCTCATCAAAGGATTTCGTTTGGAGAGAACCACAGAGTGGAACAAAGTATTTCTAACACATGTAACCAAACAGAGGCTTGCTTTTAGAGTAAAGAGCTCCAAGTCAGGACAAACATTTTCTCCTAATTTTCAGGAGAAAATTAGGCACAGTTCTCACATCCATGATCACAGGAGAGAATAACCAAGTGGCCAGTAAATACACACAAATCTGCCTGACCTCATCAGTAATCAGGGAAGTATAAATACTGGGGGAGTAAATATAAGATATCAGCTTCTTCTGTTGGTTGTTTTGAATTAGTTCTTGGAATCTTGCCTCATCCCTACCAACGCCCTTAGTCTCAGAGCTCTGTGGCTGTCAGCAGTCTGAATCCGAGAGCTGCTGGGCACATCCCTGCCCACCCTCTCCTCACCATGCCAATCAGGGTCTGAGGGAGGAGGGTGGGGCGTGAGTTTGGGTGGGTCAAGGCACTCCAGCCCCACAGATTGCCCAGTTGTGGCCTTGCCCACCATGGACAAGTAGGGAAAATTATGACTTGCCCTTCTTTTCAACAACATGGAAAGCTTGGAGATGAGTAAGATGCAACATTGCTGCAGAAAAAAAGATTATCGTGGAGACTTTGGGTAGGTCTGCTATCGCTCAGATCAGCTTGTTCCTGCCACCGATTTGAGCGATGAGACGGTGAGCCCCAAAGGAACCGGGGACCCTGCAGTTCAACTGTCTTACGTCAGCAACTTCAGGCTTGTTGTGGCCTGGCGTCATCACACGGGGTTTTCAGCACATTTTAGGTCCAATATACAGTGTTCAGGCTGACCTTTGGAGGATGATTTAAGAGCTTTGGGATCTTTCTAGAAGAAAACCATATCAATACGGTTCCTCTTGTAAACGGCTATATGGAAAGAAAAAAACTTTACTGACTCCAAGATAATCTGCATACCAGGGACAACTGAAATAGCATTTGGACGAGGAGCTGTTTAACGGAGAAGTAAAGAAGGTGTAAGACACACTGTGGGGAACGCAGGCACGGAAGACCCCAAGGCAGCCTAATGGCCTGATTACCAAGTTATGTAGGGAAGAAAGCAGTCAGCCAAAATAGGTCAAGACAGGCAGCCCTGCTGCCAGTTCCTGGGAGAAAACTTGTCTTAATTGCTGTTTTGGAAACTAATTGCTCTCAGGAGAAGCATCGAACAGGAGGCCTTTAATTCAAAGGAACAGGGCCAAGTCCTCCAGCTCTACGGTACCCAGAGGGTATAGCATCCATCCGTCCACCATGGTCAAACGGGACCACGCGGCTGAGAGCAGGCTTCAGGGTGGAGGCGGATGGCCAGGGCCGGAAACCCGGGCAAACAAACAGATGCAGTTTGCTTTGAACCAGAAGAGAATCCCAGAAATACTGGCCTGAGATGGTTTCAGGCGATTCTCGGAGTTGCCCAGATGAGCTGTGAACGAGCAGATGCGGAGTCTCAAAAGATTTCAGGGGATTTGGCCCAATCGAGCTGGCACGGTGGCTGGGAAGGGCTCTGCGGGGTATTGTTCCTGCCCCGACCCCCGCCTGCAACACCTCCCAGCTTCATTCCAACTCGCCACCCACGTCCACAGCGAGCCACCCAAGTCAAACAGCGCACTGCAGCAGTATCTTTCCACCCTCGGCCCGACACCGCAGCCCCTTCTAAACGCTGACACGCCAGTTGTCTGCTTAGTGACCGTTATAATACTGAAAATTCCTTTATTTAGCTTGCTTGAGAGGAAGTCAAGCAGCCATAAGGGGACTTGCAAAACAACATCAAGTGCCATCCGCAGTTAAAGGGGCTATGGAGAGCCTTGAACTCTTTCGTGGCAGCACACAGCACCCATCTACTCCATGAGAAAATCCTTACAGGGCTCCCCGGTCCTGAAAAAGCATACTGTGTATTTATAATAAAACAAAACCCACACCGCGTGGGTCTGGCAAGTTGCAGCCACACACTGAGTGCCTGCGCCACCCTCGGGGCTGCCATCAGGAGATGAAAAGCTGGCCTCGTAAGACACACTTTGTGCTGGTTGCAGACTCCTCCTCTGCTCACAGTGGAATTACGCGCTTTGCTGGGGTAGGGACAGGAAATGGCTGAGTGCCATTGCTCTCTTTCTCTATCAACGTCATGGTGGTCCTAACAATTCCTCCCTTTCTTCCCTGGGGTGACTGGGAATACCAAGTGGAGATGTCCACTGAGCTGCACGAATGTGGAATAACTGCTTGGGACAAGCCTTTCGAGAAAAAAAGAGGATCCGACGTCAGCTCCGTCACAACCTAGCGGCGTGAGCATGTCACTGCATCCCCTCTGCCTCAGCTGTAAGTAGGATGGCTGCGCCTGGTCTGCTCACAAGGCTGCGGTGAGGACTCAAGGAGACCCTGAAATGCGTCAGATCAGGGCCAGGGGCGCGCAGGCAGGCCACGCCTGCAGCACCCAGGGACGCTGGGGGAGATGCCCCTCCAGAGACCGCGTTTTCTGCCTCCCACTGATCACCTTCTGTGTGTGCTCTCTTCAGAACCACCATCCCTCAGCTTCCCCTTCCCCCTGCTTCCCCCTATCGTCCAGGACTTGTAAGAAAGCCTTGGGGATGTTAGGAGTCTCGTCTCGGCCTTCTGGATTCTCCGAGACAGGTATTCTCAGGACCCTGCTTATTTAACTTATATGCAGAGCACATCATGAGAAACGCTGGACTGGAAGAAACACAAGCTGGAATCAAGATTGCTGGGAGAAATAGCAATAACCTCAGATATGCAGATGACACTACCCTTATGGCAGAAAGTGAAGAGGAACTAAAAAGCCTCTTGATGAAAGTGAAAGAGGAAAGCGAAAAAGTTGGCTTAAAGCTCAACATTCAGAAAATGAAGATCATGGCATCCGGTCCCATCACTTCATGGGAAATAGATGGGGAAACAGTGGAAACAGTGTCAGACTTTATTTTGGGGGGCTCCAAAATCACTGCAGATGGTGACTGCAGCCATGAAATTAAAAGACGCTTACTCCTTGGAAGAAAATTTATGACCAACCTAGATAGCATATTCAAAAGCAGAGACATTACTTTGCCGACTAAGGTCCGTCTAGTCAAGGCTATGGTTTTTTCTGTGGTCATGTATGGATGTGAGAGTTGGACTGGGAAGAAGGCTGAGCGCAGAAGAATTGATGCTTTTGAATTGTGGTGTTGGAGAAGACTCTTGAGAGTCCCTTGGACTGCAAGGAGATCCAACCAGTCCATTCTGAAGATCAGCCCTAGGATTTCTTTGGAAGGAATGATGCTAAAGCTGAAACTCCAGTACTTTGGCCACCTCATGCGAAGAGTTGACTCATTGGAAAAGACTCTGATGCTGGGAGGGATTGGGGGCAGGAAGAGAAGGGGACGACCAAGGATAAGATGGCTGGATGACATCATTGACTTGGTGGATGTGGATCTGAGTTGACTTTGGGAGTTGGTGATGGACAGGGAGGTCTGGCGTGCTGTGATTCATGGGGTCGCAAAAAGTTGGACACAACTGAGCGACTGAACTGAACTGAACTGAGTGTCAAGAAATCAAAACCCGAGTTGACTTCAGGCGGTGTCCGTGATGGGGATTGCTCCTGGAGGGGTACAGGGTGAGGAAAGAGCCAGCACAGGGCCTTCCACCCCTTTACATTTAGTATCGCCTTCAGACCCCCGGCATTTAGAAACTGAACACCCCAGGGACTGAAGCAGCGTTAGAACTGACTTGATCAAAGGTCTAGACTCCCTGCATTTAACTTACTTCTGCATTTTGTCCAGATGAGCAGGCTGCTTTAACCTCTTGCCTTGGTTATGGACTTCCAACACATTGTGCTGGAATAGGAGAATTTATGCTTTTGCCGTAGTTTATGGGACCTCAGTGGAGCAGGCGCTTTGTCCCATGATGTACGCCTCTGAAGATCGATGGGCTGGACTGGGTAGAATGTTCTGTTTACCATTTCCAAAACAAGCTTTCAGAAACAGTGAATCATATAATTACTGAAAAATGATCTAATATATAAAATGACCTAATCAGTGAAATTAGATGACGGCATTCTTTTACCAAGGCTGGCACTGGACTAGGGCTTGGGTTCACAATTCTACCAGGACCTAGCTGTGTGGCTACAGGCTGGTATCTGTACCTCTCTGGGACCCAAAAGTATCTTTAGGAGAAGTTTGGACTAACTGATTCCTAAAGTCTTACCTGTCTCTGACCTTTGACACCTAGGATGACTCCTTTCACAAGGAAAATGCCCTCATATGTCATCTTTCATAGAGTACAATCATCGACTTCAACACGGTGTTAGCACACTGGATTAAACCTATCTGCACCTTCAATTTCTTCTGAAAGCCCAGTGCTTTATCTTCATATTTCGTGAAAGAAAGGATGAAATAGAGAAAGATAATCAAATGCTTACTAGGCAAGTCTCCACTTATAGAAACAAGTCAACAATCCAGCTAAGAGGTCCTGGTCATCACACAGAGGTTCTTCAGGATGGTTTGAACAAATTGACAGCACTGATCAGAACAAGGGCTTCTCTGGTGGTGCAGCCAGTAAAGACTGCCTGCAATGCAGGAGTCCCGGGTTCCATCCTTGGGTCAGGACGATCCCCTGGAGAAGGGAATGGCAACTCACTGCAGTATTCTTGCCTGGAGAATCCCATGGATAGATCGTGCAGGTAAATGAGTGCTGCAGAAGAGCCTGGAGATTTGTTTTCTTAAGTGGGTTAAAGATCCTCTGATTAACTTTTCCAGACTATCCATATTAACTGAAAACTTGTCTATAATTCACTGAAGACAAAGTCATAACTATTAGCCTAGATGAAGGAGGCTCATCACAATTTATAGTTTACAATTCTACCATCACTTAACAACCACTTAAAATATTGACTCTGTTTCATAAGTAAAATTCCAGGAAAATGTTACAAAAATCTATTGAGACTTTACTCAGTCTATGGGAAAATAATAATTTTGGTGTATGTGGCTGGGAAAGGCAGTTTACGTTCACAATTTTGTTTTAAGGGTAAATTTTTAAAAGATGACGGCCAAGAGGGCAAATGTCCCTAGGAGCCAGCGCCTTAACTAATGATGGAAACAAAATTAGCTGGGAGTGGGTCACAGCAGGGGAACTATTTCTCTGGGGGGGGCGGTTAACGCTCCAGTGACACCCACAGAACAAATTCCTCTCTTGAAACAACAAGAGCCAATGACTCCAAGCTGAATTTCTTTGTTTTTCATTCCAACACCCCATCTCCAGCTCCTCACTATAAAAAAAAATGTGCCTAAAAACCAGATAACCGACAAGGACCTACTGTATATAGCACGGGGAAATCTACTCACTATTCTGCAATAACCTGCATGGGAAAAGAGTCTGAAAAAGCAGAGGTGTCTGTGTATGTGTAAAAGCTTCCCTCGTGGCTCCGACGGTAAAGAATCTGCCTGCAATACAGGAGAGTCGGGTTTGATCCCTGAGTTGGGAAGATCCCCTGGAGGAGGAAATAGCTACCCACTCCAATATTCTTGTCTGGAGAATTCCATAGACAGAGGAGCCTGGCAGGCTACAGTCCATGAGGTCGCAAAGGACATGACTGAGTAACAAACACATATGTATAAAAAAACACAAACTGTGATGTTAGCAATGCCTGGGGCTGTTTGAGAGGACCATTCTAGGACTTTCTTGGTTCTTTGTCTCCTACTGGCAAGAATCAAATATATGTAAGACACAGGGACATTCTGACTCTGAGATGGACTGGCCAGGATGCTGGCTGGGTGGTGCTTTCTGGATGGACTCCAGCGTGGTGAGGGATGCGGGGAGAAGCTGCCTTCACGATGCGGAGCGGAAGGCTGTGTGTGCTGAGCCCTGGGCGGGGGGGGCGGTGTGAGTCCCAAAGCATGTGGATGGAAGCTAGCCGGTGCGGGGAGGTGAACTAGCCCATGTAGAGTGGCTGCTGAAGCCAAGACACTGTTACCACGACCCCTCCTGATGGAACCCACCAAGGCTGAAACAGGGGTGCCTGGGGAGAGAGCCCTTCTGCAGCTGGGGGCCCCAATGCGGTGAGAATGAATGCGTGTGTGTTGGGAAGGCACAGGTGTCTGAAGCTGAGGCTCTGAAAGTGACTGTGGGAACGCTGTCTTCAGCTGCTGGGGGGCAGCGGGGGTCTACAGTGAACAGGACTCACCAACAGCCCAAGCTTGGAATCTGCCCATGGTCAGCCTGTGCTGGGCACAGAGGGCTCCAGGTTGTTCAGCTGGCTTGTGAGCTGCCATCTGAGGCTGCGGGTTTCACTGATTTGTAAGCAAGAGCTCAGCAATGAAGCAAAGACCCTGTGGTCCTCATGCTGCCACAAAGATTAATTAACAGACTAGGAATCAAGACGCTGGATGTAGATGGAGGCCTGGGACATTCCCCAGGGCCAGAGTCACTCAGGGAGCAGCTGGACGCCACACGGGATGGGGAGAAGCCTGAGAAGGGGCCCGTGTGAATGGAGTCGGTGAAAACTCAAGTAACCAGTGTCCATGAACAGCTGGCCTGAGACACGTCCTGGGACTGAGCACGCTGGGGGACACGGGAGGGGTCTCTCTCCACTGACGAGCCTTTGGAGCTCCTGCAGAGGCTCCACGACTCGGGGTGCAGAGGGACCTGGGGGGCACTGTCTCCAGGGACAGCGACAAGCAGGGACCTGGTCAAGATCAAGGGGTCACTGGTTGAGTTTGGAGGAAAGAACAGTAATCATGGCACCTCCGTCTTTCTGTTAGTTGCTCAACTGTGCCCGACTCTTCGCGAGCCCATGGACTACAGCCCACCAGGCTCCTCGGTCCGTGGGATTTTCCAGGCAAGGATACTGGAGTGGTTTGCCATTTCCTTCTGCAGGGAACACAGCACCTGTGGGGGTGTCTATTCTACACCAGACACTTTATGTTCCTTATGGGAGTCGGTCCTTTTAACAACTAGCTGAGAGAGGGTTATAAGTCCATTGTGTGGAGGAGAACAATGCCTTGAAGAGCTAAAGATGTCACCAGAGGTCACAGGTGAGGCCGTGGCCCCTCACCTCTGGGGGTGGGTGGTGTCACCTGGGCTCTAAGCGGACGACTTAGAATGATGCTCTGGGAGGGGACGCCTGGCCCTCCTCCTCCACCACATGCAAAGTACAAATTCTGTACCTCGAAGGAGACAGGAGAACCTTCAGGAATAGAGTCTCAAGGGCAGATAAAGATGTGCTCGGGGACCACGTGATCAAGTCCACAGGAAGGACCTTCCCAGAGCTGCACAGCCTCAGTGACTGCACAGATCAAGGGTTCTCTGCCTTCATTCACTCATCTTTCTAAGTGATTTCTTTTGCAAACATCTGTCTGACAGGTCTGCCTGCTTAATCTCCGCTTGTATCTCTAATATATGCTTGTTCTACATGGAATTTTCCAAAGGACTCTGCTGGACAGATGCTTTCACTAGAGACAGTCAGATGCATGACTGACCATCACTGGGGGAGATCAAGTGTCATTCCACGAGGAAGAGAGCTCCTTGAACACTCAGAGAGACAAGAGGCTGGAGGGGGCGTGCTGCCGATGTCATTTCAACAGGAAACAGGCTTCAAGTAAACCCTCTGTGACGCAGGAGGCCTGTTTTCTGTTTTTAATACTTGACTCTAAACAGTTACACTGAAATGTGTTGACTTCTGATCAGTATGTACACTCTCTGCTTTAAACTGTTCAAACGATGATGAGCTGAGGTTGATGGTGTTAAAATGACAATTTGAAAAAAAAAAAAATCAGGGATAGATGTGTTTCCGTGAAATAGGCCACGATGCCCCCTCTCCCGGCCCCTTCCCTCCCCACACAGGCTGTTTTTGCAGCGCTCAGGGTCAAACTCGCTCCCAGGCAGGACGTGACCCCAGAGGCCTCAGCCAGCACCACGTGTCAAAAGATAAAACGCTTTGCAGAGAGAGAAATTCCTTAACTCTCTCAGAGAACAGAGGATGAAAACGATCTTTCTTTTATCCATGGCTTTCCAAAAACTGCCTGTGCAAGCAAGCGAGTGGAGCGCGCTTCTGTTTTTCTTGCCGCGCGTTAAAAAACTGGCAGGACCTTTAGAGCAAGGCGGGCTGGATGCACATTCTCTTGACGGCGAGCAAGTGGCAAACAGGCCCAGTGAAGAGACACAGGACCCTGGAGACAGCTGTCTAAGATCTGCTGCAGAAACTGTGGTCCCTGGGTCAGCGGCAGCGCATCACCTGGGAGAGGCTTAGAAAGGCAGGGTCCCAGGCCCGGCCCAGACCACCAAGCGTGAGTCTGCGGAACCAAATGCAGAGTCTGCCCAGCCCTGCTCTGGCCCAGCTCCTCCCACTCCAGCCGGGATCTCAGAGCGGCATTCCATGAGCTTTCCGTGGACTCCGTGTCAGGACTGACATTTCCAGGGGAGGGGGACTTCCCGGGCGTGCCCCCTGCCCCCATCAGCCTCTCGATCCTGGGCCCAGTGGGGAGGCGGTCACGGGGCCAAGTTCAGTTATCACTTTGATTGATAAGCAGGGGTTTGAGTGATGCCCTCCTCCCACTCCACTGGACCGTGTGGTTGGGTCACTGGTTCCCTTTCCACATTCTTACCCTCAACAGAGCTTCCAGAAGCATAAAGGAGGCCATTAGCCAACCTTCTCTGCCCCGAAGAAAAAGCCCAGCTCAGCCCGCAGCCCTCACTGGCCGACTGCGTGCCAGGAGACAGCTGGCACTCTGTCTTGCAGAGGAAGCATATTTTGCATTAGTTTGCCTTTGCAGATAAGCCGAGGTCTGTCCACCCCAGTAGTTTTCATGCAGCAGTTCAAATCGAGTGGAGCCGCCAAGAGTGGAGCGCGCGTCACGGCCGCAGGTGCACGCTGCTGACGGACGTGCCCTTGGCCCTGAGCTGGGTGACCTGTGCTGGGGTTCTGAGCAAAAAGTCCCCAAAACACTGGGCGTCGGTTCTGACCAGGACTCCTGCCTCCCCCCGCCTTGCTGCACTCCTGTGGCATCTGGCTGGGCTGAGTCAGATCCCAGCCTCCAGGCTTGACCAGCGCTGGGCACCAGGCACCGGGCACCCATGACTGTGTTCCTGCAGCACACGGGGCCCACGCTCAGGGTGGCAGCAGGCACGCGCCCCTTCCCTGGGAGTTTTCTCAGACCTTCTGCCCGCGCCTTCCTCCCCTACCCACGGGCTCAGAGGAGGCAGGTAGGGACTCGGTCCCTCTGACTGTCCCCTCCACTTCCCTGACCCTCACTTGTGTAAACCCTGCGACTTGTCATTTCAGAGGAGTGAGTATCAGACATGGTCAACACCACTAACTTGCAAGAGGGAAAAAAGCCACAGCAAAATGGGTGCCAGGCAACCCGGGGGCACCTCGTGCCAATATGCGATATGGTCCCCAGCAGGCGGCTGCTCCTGGGACCACCCCTTCCTCTGGGCGCAGGGTCACAGCCTCCTGACTGGTCCCACCCAGAGAGTGCCTAGGAGATGGTCTGAGCAGCAGCGAGCCTCAGACGAGCCTGTGTTTGGGCTCCTAAACAGTGATGCGGCCACAGGCCCTCAAACTCCACCCCGGAATTCCCGGGGATCAGCCTCGGGTTTTCACTGCACCCACACCCTTGTCCGTTCGTGTCTCTCAGAGCGAGAGACCCGCAGTGGGGGCACAGAGCTTGGGCTCAGTGTGCCAGAGACAGGGAGCCCACAGGACTCACTCTATCCAGGGGTGATCAACACGGTTCGGAAACCAAGACCCACTTCCAGAGGGACACACTGAGCCATGCAGAAGGGGAAAAAGACCAGTCTCAGAGACCCAAGTACAGAAGCTGTGTGGCCAATGGGTCCACGTGCTTCTCCTAAACTTGACACGAACCACCGAAACCCATCAGCCAACCAAACAGAACTGAACTGTAAGACAATGCCTGAGAAAAGTACAGGAATATTATTCAGCCTCAAAAAGGAAGGAAATTCTGACACAGGCTACAGCGTGTTTGAAACGTCCAGACATTATGTTAAATGCGATCAGCCAGACACAAAAAGACAAATACTCTATGACCCTACCAACACAAGGTGCCTAAAACAAGCAAACTCACAGACACAGAGACTAGAGCTGACCAGGGGCTGAGTGAGGGGAGGCAGGAAGAGCTCCTGCTCAATGGGACAGAGCTTTGCTTTGGGATGATGAAGAAAGTTCTGGAAATCAAGCAGATTGCACACCACGCAGATGCTCTCAAAGCTTCTGAACGGCACACTTGAAAGTGGTTAGGATGGTAAATTTCATGTCACATCTGTTTGTATCACAGTTCTACAAAAGTAGACAAGCAGCACAGGTTTGCCCTAGACAGACACACAAGAGGCCTGTGGTCTCACCGACGAGACCATTTACAAGAGATTAGTTTACAAACACCACACGTGCAGTGTATGTGATGTGTGAATCACGTATCAAGGTTTTGTTTATTTTGGGGAAATTTATCTAATTTTTAACATATGAAATGCTTAGCAAGAATGAACAGCTAAGACAACTTTTCAATGTGAGAAGTTAAAAAAAAAAAACAAAAAACACCTCACAGAGGCTGCCTTTTTCCTTTGTTTACCCTTAGAGACTTTAGTTAATTAAACCCAACAAGGAAGAAAAACCAACACGAAGGCAAAAATGTCGGCAGAATAAACAGCCTTAGTCTTCTGTCCTCACTCAAGAACTGGGAGGATCAAGATTTTGTCAAAGGAACTGTAAGAAGAAGACAGACAATTCTACAACTGGATGAAACGTAGGTATTCAGAGACTCAGTCGTGTCTGACTCTTTGTGACCCCATGGACTGTACCTGCCAGCCCCCTCTGTCCATGGGATTCTCCAGGCAAGAACACTGGAAGTGGGTTGCCATGCCCTCCTCCAGGGGATCTTCCTGACCCGGGGAAGGAACCTGCGTCTCCCACCCTGCAGGCAGGTTCTTTACCACTGAGCCACCTGGGAAGCACCCTACAGATGTATAACCGCTTTTAAATAAATTTCCTTCCTTTCGGGACACTGCGCTGGCTTTGCTCTCACTTTAGTGCACACAGACAGATGGCCCAGGTTTGACTCTGCCTGCAGAACAAGCCTTTCTAAATTTGAAGCATCACTGTGGTGCAGACATTCCCTACTCTGGAGCTTCTAGACAGGAGTCAGGCGCGTCTGAACTGCTTTTACTTCCTAATTAAGGAATTTTGGGTCTTAAAAAAAAATCCAGAGTGAGCATGACTAACCTTACTTCCTTCCCCCTCTGGAGTAAAGTAATTCATTTATTTCTAGAACATGACATTCTAATTTCTAGATAACAAACCGCTCCCTCCTCCACAAATCATAGGGCAAGAGCTCAGGCTCACGGACCAATCACAGCTCAAGGGCTCAAATGCGGTGCCAATCCAACCACAAGGCAGAGCCAGGTCCAAGGACCGGGTCACCAGTGGCCAGAGGGGCCTTGGACCCCATACAGCAGGCCGTGCCTCAGGCCCCAGCGCCTGGGTCTGAGACTGACTGATGGCTGAGCTTCCGTTTTAATCAAGAACAGATCTGACAGCTGTATTTCTGTTCCTGTAACCGAGGTTTTCTGGCTCCTCAGAAAATCACTTGATAGACTATGAAGACTACATTCTCCCTGGAAGCTGCAGGAAATCCTTTAAGGCTTGGAAGAACTGCGTCGTCTCAAGCCCCCAGGGCCTGTTCCTCTGTGACGCTGGGAACCAGACCTGTTCCCTACCATCATTTCAAACACGGATAATTTTTGCCAAAATTGTCATTGTGGTTTTAAACTGTGCAGCATTTTAGAAATGAGAGGAAACTGAACGTGTTTGCTCTTTTGCAGTTTCACAAAAGCCAAGGCAGACAGCTCCCGAATCCCTGCACCGTGTGACTTCACGAGCACAAGCGCATTCCCTTTTCAAGTCTCTGACATTTTGATGTTGATAAACAGACATAAAAACTGATACCCACACACACTGGCATAAGGTATACAAATCCTTTCAGGCTGTTTGCTGTGAACATTCCTTGTTTTGCATCGGGAAGGGGAGGCTGGGCCATAAAAGCTGATGACTAAGATGAAGGAAATCCTGTCTGAGCTAAGACTGTCTTGGAGAGGAGGGGTGGGGCGGGGAGGGAAGCAGGCAGACCTGGTGGGGGCTGGCAGGAAAGGAAGGTGGCTTTCAGACAGAAAGGAGAGTCTCAGGCCCGTGTTTGGATGGTCCTGACAGTTAGGACCATGACCAAGTAAGGAAGAAAAAAGACGGGGGTGACTGTCCCTCTGGGACTGGGACTCTTCCTGTCTGAGGCCCCCATGGGCCGCGCTCACCTCGGCGCTCTGGAGGAAACGGGTGGCTGTGTGTCCAGCTCACCTGGCTGTGGGGCCACGGCGGGAGCCAGCCCTGCTGACGCCTGCAGGCGAAGGCTGGGGGCGGCCTCTGCCCCTTAGAGGACGACATCCTCTCCCGAGGCCCTGGGCGTGTCTTCTGTGCCACAGAGCCAAACCAAAGCCTCTAGAGCTTTCCTGCTTTGTTAACTGATACTTGGATCTCAGAATTCTTTGAACAACATGTTCTCTGTAAGTCTTTCCATTTGTTCTGGAAATAATTTAGTCACACCTTGACCTCACTTTAATTAAAATTAACATTCTTCGCTTGGCGGGTGCTTTTCAAACTTGGAAAGTACAGCCATCCAAAGGCTTTGGGAAGACGCCCCGGCACCCATCTCACAAGTGGACGCACATGCAGTGGGGCCCAGCTCAGGCTCCTGGCCTTTCAGCTGCTCCCCCCAGGCAGGGCCTCAGTGTCCCGGGTGCCCGTCTGGGCAGGGACGCTCCTCTCCTCCGCCCCCCGGGCCACGCGCAGGGCACGTGTGCTGCGGCAATGAGCCCACAGTGGCTCTTCTCCCCTCGAAAGTGGGGCCTCTGGGGGCTGCCCGCTCCCCGTGGACACTCCAGGGGGCATGTCTAACATACAAATTCCATCAGACAGTTGGAAACGCCTACGCAAATGCATGTGTGTGCGAACACACACACACACGTGCACACACTCAGAACACCCCCTTCCACCGCTCTTGGCCTGCCCTCCTCGGGGACCCTGACCCAGCCCACGAAGGACTGATGTACACGGCTTGTGAGTGGACATTATTCTAGTAGAGTCGGGTGGTGAATGATCTCACCATGACTTGTGACATAGGTGTCAACGCTCCTGTTTATATTAATACAAAGAAAAGGTGCCGGAGAAAGGGAAAGTGACCTTGTCTGGTCATGGGGCTCTAACCCAGATGCTGCGATGCTGTGTAACAGCCCAGGCCTGCCTACGTGCAGGTGCGTGGGAACTCCGGCGACGAACAGTAGGACACACACACAGCGGCCAAGCAGACCCCCTGCAGGGAGCCTGGTGCCGGCCCAGGAAAAATGCAGCCTGGCATCAGGCCGCTGCTGTCCCGGGGACCCTGCACAGCCACGATAATTTAGGAGGGTCTCTTACCCCCGGGGGTTTCAATAAATCTCTCTCCATGTCAGGACTCCCAGTTTTCCGACAGGCTCTCCATCTGCCCTGAGAGCATGCTGTGTTTGCACGGCCCCGCCCTTGTGTGGCTCATCTCCACTCATCTCCACTGTTGGGATTTTGAAAAGGACCCGGAGGAGGAGGCTTTGGGGACTCTGTCCTGCTCAGCTCCCCCGCCCGCTCCCGTGTCCTCCTCCGAGGGGCTCTCCTCTTGCAGCCTTTCTAGTGTTTGTTCTCAGCGTTCACAAGCTGCTGGTCATCACACACACACGTCAGTCCCTCTGCAGAGGGACCCCAGAAAGATGCTCCCTAGAGGTCTGCCTGATGCCATCTATAGACAGTCATTCTCCTCCTGCCTGGGGAGTCCTCCAAGGGCCGTGTGTGTGTGTGTGTGTGTGTATGTTTGAGTGTGAGTGTTGTATGTTATTTCTCCCTCTCATTTCCATATCTACCTATCCATCTCTACATGGGTTAGTTGCTCAGTCATGTCCGACCCTTTGAGATCTCAAGGACCGCAGCCCACCAGGCTCCTTTGTCCATGGAATTCTCCATGCAAGAATACTAAACAGGGTAGCCATTCCCTTAAAAAGGGGATCTTCCTGACTCAGGGATTGAACCCGGGTCTCCTGCATCGCAGGCAGATTCTTTTCCATCTGAGCCACCAGGGAAGCCCATGGGTCCATCCACTATCTATTACCTGTCCATCTATCATCTATCAATTCATCACCATCCATCTGTGTGTCTATCTTTCCATCTCTGTCAATCATCTATACACCTATAATTATTTACCATCTATCTATATTCCAAATCTGGAGAAGGAAACAGCAACCCGCTCAACTATTCTTGCCTGGAGAATCCCATGGACACAGGAGTCTGGTGAGTCCCAGTCCATAGAGTTGCAAAGAGTCAGACACGACTAAGCGACTAACACTTCACTTTATGTTCCATGTAGATAACAATGTATGCATATACATAAGCTGCTGCAGCTGCTGCTAAGTCGCTTCAGTCGTGTCCGACTCTTCGCGACCCCCATGGACTGCAGCCCACCAGGCTCCTCCGTCCATGGGATTTTCCAGGCAAGAGTACTGGCGTGGGGTGCCATCGCCTTCTCTGAACATGATACGTGCATTTTACAAGCCCAGCATTTTGCGTGTTTCCATCTCCATCAATCATTGGTCTAGCTATAATGGCCTACCTATGTCCCATGTAGATGACTGTGCACATGGAACACACGCACGCGCCTCCTACGTGTCCAACATTCTGCATGTTTCGAGTACCACACACATCCCTGTGGCTCGGATCTGCTGGCCCAGCACCACGGTAAGAGCAGGGTCAGGGAACCAGCCAGGCCCGGGCTGCACTCCTTATTGCCCTTGGTAAGCGCCCTAACCTGCGTGCCTCAGTCTGCACACCTGTTAAGCAGGGTGATCAGAACTGTGGGCTGGGATCCGTCTCTGGAACCAAACTGCTGTGTTCCTCCTGTGGGAGAGTTTAGCTGCCCCTGGGGTTCTGGAATGCTGGAAGCTTCCTTAGGGGCTCCTCTGTCATAAGTTGATCCCGGGGGAGTCCACAGAGATCCTCGTGGGGGATCCCTCCTTTCCTCCAACCAGGAGGCAGGGACAGGGTGGGGGCAGAGGCGGGGAGGGCTGTGGGCCTGTCACTCGTGTCTCTCCTTCCATCAGTCTGCAGTTTCTGCCCAGCAGTTGCTCGTCAGCTTTCTTTTTTCCTAATGGACAAGCCAGAGCGGGAGGCACCCAGGGAGCACGTGCCTTTGACCCTGTCTCCGAGCACAAGCCCTTCCCTCTGCTCACGGGGCCCACACCGCCGCACAAAGACAGACACACACCCAGAAGTGCTTGACACGCAGAAAAACACAGCATTATGTAATTCCCACCAGGTACCAGAAAATCGGCCTGTGTAATCCAACAACACAAATTCTTCCGTAATTCCCACATGGGAGATCACTGACCTGGGCAAAAGCAACAGAATAGGAATTTTAGGGGTGGGGCTGAAACAATCCCTCGGAAAAAATGCAAATCTTTCACAGACAGATCAGCGGTTCCTTTATCAGCATGAACAGTTAGCTTCAGCCGGCGAGGGGCAGCATTTAATTGGGGGAAAAATCCACATGGAGAACAGCTGTATTTTAATCTAACCTCCCTCGCTGCTCCATGAATGTATTTCTCATCCAATAGGTCTGTTTCAGTCCTTTGAACTTGCCACCCCTTCACTCAGGTCCGGAACGGACCCTTCATTGGGTGCTGACCACGCTTCAGGCCCTGGCTCTTACGATGCCAGGCGAATCAGACCTGGAGGAAAGATGCTGAGTGCCCAGCGCCTTGGGTTGCGGTGTCTCACTCCCGTGGAGGTAACTAGTAACTACACGAGTCAAGACCAACGCTTCCTGTCTACAGAGGTTACGGACGATGATTTAAAACCCTGGCTCTCTAATGTGATTTGGGGGGGGCACTTTAATTAGACTCTGAAAAAGGTCATTTCCAAGGGACAGATGCTCCGGCTGGATGCGGGATTCTGACATACACTACAAGGGGCCTCCGACTGGCCAAGGCAGGGTGTCCTTCACGTCGCAGGGGCTTCAGGCTGCTGTGGGGAGACAGGGTGTGGCAAAAGCTTCAACACAGAGCTGGCCAGGGCTGCTCTGCTCCCGGGGGTGGTGACAGGGGCGAAGTGCGAGGTGACCGCCGCTGCCTGCTGGCCATCCTCGCTCCTGGCCCGTGACTGCAGTAGCAGCTGTGGTCGCTTAACGACGCTCCGAATTCCTCAGCCATGTGGGGAGCCTGTGTGGAAGGGGGCCTCGGGGACGCTGGACCTGCATTGCTGCTGTCTACCGAGTGTCCTAGACGTGCAAGGGGGTGGGTGTGGGGCTCTCCTTTCCTGTACAGCCCCTGGGGACGCTGGCCTGACAAGCTGGTGAGCCAGAGGTGTGAGCATGGAAAGCCCTCCTGGAAATGACACTGTCCTGCAAACCCGCTGTGCCATCTCGAACTCAGCAAACACCCCTGCAACCATGTTCCCCCCACCCGCCTCCTCCCACCAGACGGGCGAGAAGAGGGAGGCCATTGTAGCTCAGCCCTGAGGCCCTTTGGAGATGCCAAGCTATGGAAACTCCATGAAGACGCCTTTCCACCCCTTCCTGTTAAAGAACTCCACCCACTGGGGGGACCAAAGCCCTTGCCCCTGGCAGGGGCCACTGCTAGATTTCCGAAGACATAGAAGGGCCTTCTGTTTGCTTTCTCTATCAGAACACGGTTCCCTCTCGCTGGTCCCTGGGCACACTTGCTGCCTCTGCCCCCGCTGCGCACCTGTCTGGACGAGGCACGCTTGGAGCGAGTGGTTCGTGACTTCTAGTCAGCCCGCTCAGTCGCTCAGTCGTGTCCAGCTCTTTGCCACCCCCTGGACTGCAGCATGCCAGGCTGCCCGTCCATCACCATCTCCCGGAGCCTGTGCAAACTCGTGTCCACAGGATTTCACTTTGAAATGAATGCTGCTGGCCAAAAAGTTGCAGAGTTTGGAGTCCGCTTTCAGCCCTTCACCCAGACACAAGGATGTCATGTCAACGTCTTAGGTAACTTCAGCCCATTAGTGTCAAAGCTAGAGGTTAACACGAGTGCATTCACCACATCACAGACTATCAGCATTGCCCCAGTTTCTCCACCAGTGTCCTCTGTCTCTTCCAAGATCTGACCTAGGACCCCACGCTGGGCTGAGAGGAGCACTGTCCCGACAGAAGAAACCGTGGCTTCAGAGGCGGCCTCGTGGAGGCCGGTGGACACATCCGAACAGAACACCCAGTGCGGGGTGGGGCGGGGATAGGAGACTCCAACAGGGAGACTGATGCAGGCGCCCGAGGGCTTTCCAGGGGGTGTGGCAGGGCTGCAGGCCCGTCCTTTGCAATTCCCTCCCTGACCACAGGCACGGGGCTGAAGAAACCCAGAAAGTCTCCCTAAGGTTAGACACCTTCTAGTCCTCTTTCGTGAGGGTGTGAGCTAACCCGCTTCACTCGGGTCCAACTCTTTTCGACCCTATGAGCTGCGGCCCCACTGGGCTCCTCTGTCCATGGGATTCTCCAGGCAAGAACACTGGAGTGGCTTGCCACGCCCTCCTCCAGGGGATCTTTGCTTAATCCTCTTTCATAGATAATCAGAAAAGGGAAAAAAGTCACAGACCCCTGGGGAGGTGATGAGACCAGGGTGAGTGAGTCATTCAGGCTGGTCCCTGGAGAGTCTCATTAAGGGCGGGAACAGCCACCAGGGCAGGGCCAGGAGGTGACCACAGATAACCTACCAGTCCTCTCACCGCAGCTAATCAGGTATCATTCACACAGGCTTCCTCCCATCACCCCCGGCCGCAGATAAACAGCCCCAAGCAGCATATTCCAGTCAACTCTGCAGCAGCCCAGATGCCTGCCTGCAACAGCACCCCCTTTCCTGGGGTGAAGCTGGGAAGTGCGAGGGTCCAGCCTGGGGACAGGCCTGGGACAGCCGGGGGATCCCCATCCTCAGCTCTGAAACTCTCCAGCTGCTCAGGGTGATTGACTCCCAGGAGCATCCCAGCGCAGACATCAGCCCCGCCTCGAAATGTTCAGGGACTGGGCTCTGGGGTCACCCCGCCCATTAGGAGCCACGCCCAGGTGGAGCCTGGTCGGCCCCCAACTCTGCTGTGTGGTCCCAGGCCTCGAAGGCCACCGACACCTGCACAGAACCAGCCGAAGCCTGGGCCCACCACTCACTCACCGCCTTCCACGTCGGCGATGAGGCCACCAGGTGCGGGGGAGGTTGACTTCACAGCCTCCCTAAAGTCCTCTAATCAAGAGTTCTTAGCTCTTTTTCAGATTGAAAGTACCAGACATTCCAAAACCGCCACCTTCCACGTCCTGAGACCTTCATTACATCATCGCATTGAAAAGGATTATCGCTGTCGCACTGGAATCTTCTGCTCGCGTTTTCTCTATCATCTAATTGAAGCTGGCCACCTACTGTTCTGTTACCGTCTCCTCAGGAAGACAGACCATGCTTTGATTTTTATTATTGTAGTAAAATCCTTGTGTTCTGTTCTAGAACTTTTCACTTGAATTTCACTTTCACCCGCCTCACCCCCGCCTCTGGTTCTAGGTGTACCCACGGGCAGAGGGGAAGCCAGGGGCCCTCTGACCCCCTTGTGCCCGTGTCTGCTCTGGGATGTGGCGACAACTCTCTCACATTATCAACTGCAGCCGTCAGACAAGCCACGCAGAGAGGAGCACTTTAAGAGCGTACCAGAGACCTGGAGGTTTGCTCGATTTTCCATTAACTGAGGAGGAACCTTTTGATATTTCCCTTCTTCAGAGGGACTCGGGCTTTGAACAATAGGACTAGCGCTCCAGGGAACTCTAGGAAAGCCCAGCTCTCCAGGAGGCGAGAGCATGGGGAATGCGCGCCATCGACTTGCCATACTTATCGATAAGCTGATCGGAAGAGAGAACCTGAATAGCAGATTCCTTCTCTTTCTCTTCTTTCCTTGGAGGGAGGGAAAGGCGTGGCAACGTGCAGGAGCACCCAGAGAATTTTCCAGAGCCTGGAGCCCTGGGAGGCCCCTGGAAATCCAAACTGGTGGGCAGGTGGTCTGGAGCCCAGTACTTCCTGGGGCCACACAGCGCCTGTGTGTCCGGCTCTCCTAGCTGGCCCCTGATACCTGGAGAATCTAAGGTCCCGCTGGGGTCAGGAGGTCAGCCCAGCCCACAGCATGTTTGATCTCTGGGAAGGTCTTTGTTCTCTGGAATTCTCCCCTCCACCCCGAGAACCGCACAGGACTGCCCTCTTAGATCTGTAAGGCTGCATCCCATCTCTGGAGATAAGAGGGAACAATGATCTGTGGGGGCTCATGTGCCCAGGCAACCCGTCTTCAAAGTCAGGGCTGGGGGTCACTGAGGACTGGCCGCCTGCCGGGCACCCATGCCCCGGCCCCGCCCGCAGGCCGGGCAGCTGCAGGAATGGCGACAGAGGGCCGCCCCCTACCTGGGGCGTGGGTGCGCCCCTGGGCCCCGAGCGCAGGCTGCTGTGGGACCGCGGCCTTTCCTGCCGCTGGACACCAGGTGGAGTGGCCTCTCCCTTGCTCTGGGCTCCTGCTTTTCAGAGCAGAGCAGCAGAGGAGGCAGAAGCAACTCCCGTTCCCGGAAATCAGCTGGTGGGCTTTATTCGGCTCGTGTCCATCCAGAGCAAGGAAACCACGGCCAAGAGACCCAACTGCTGAAACTCAGTAGTTGACTTACAGTCTGATCCCGGGAAATCGAGCTGTGGGGAGGCACCTGGGTTCACACCCGCTGCTTACAGAGAGGCACCGTGGGCAAGGTGTGCTTCAACTCTCTGTGCCTCTGTTTTCTAGTCTGCAAAACGGGGATCATAAGAGTTACCTACTCAGGTAGCTGTGCTTTTCTATGAGGTTCAGATGGATTAAGGTACCCAGATCTGCTCTTAGCAAGTATTCAGTAAATAATTAGCCATCCACTCTGCTAGCCATTTTCAGCTGCTTCTGCTACACGACTCTTCAAGTTATGATCAGCAGCCAGTTTTACTAACTGACCTACCCCTGGGAAGACTCTGGCACAAATGGGCAAAGAAATAGGATTCTTGAGTGTGGCAGACAGAAGCTGGACAGGAACTGGACTAGCCACAAGGGGGAAAGGATTTTTAATAAATACAGTTAAGGATTAAGGCACTATTGCAAGAGTAACAGTAATTAAAGTCAATGGTCAATAAGAAGATAGTTAAGTGGAAAGTCTAACGTTGAACATTGCAAACGCCATGCCTGTTGAATAATATGTAGCGATATGTCTCTAGTAAAATGACCCAGAAGTATGTTTTCAGAGTCTAAAGCAAAGGGAAATGAAATAAACCTGCAAAGGACTCCAATGCTTCCAACCCAATACTCTAAGTCAGTGGCTCCTAAACTTTAGCACCAAGTGGGAGTGCAGACACCCAGGCTCCACCCCAGAAAGTCTGATCAGGAGATTTGAGATGTGGACTCTGAATTTTTAACCAGCTTCCGGGTGCGTGTAAGGGTCTAAGGACTGTCATCCGAGAAGCACTGCTAGGCAATAAACCCTCTGGGTCCCGTCGCAGGGCCAGGCAGCAGGGACTCGGATGGGTTTGCAGCGTCTCAGAGGCGTTAGGGCAAGGCACAGAGGTGCGCTGCGCCCCACAAGCTGGGGAATGTCCTCTTCCTGCTGAGAATGAGGGAACCCGGCTCAGGATTGAGGAGATCAGGGCAGAGCTGCCTTTCGTTCCCAGGTCTTCTGACATGGGCGCTTCCCACATGCTGCTAGCGATAAAGAACCTGCCTGCCACGCGGGTTCCATTTCTGGGAAGATCCCCTGGAGAAGGGAATAGCGATCCACTCCAGGACTTTTTGTTGGAGAAGCTCACAGACAGACAAGCCTGGTGGGCTGCAGTCCATGGGGTCGTGCGTGTGCGCACGCGCACACGCACACTTCTGACACAGCCCTTTCTGCCAGTTTTAGGCTCAGTCCTATGTAAGATTCTCATCATCCTCTGGAAGGAAAACGCTCATGTTTACGAAAGTAGTTAAAGGGCACAAAGCGGTGTGGGAGAGAGGGCAGGACAGTGCACGCCAGGTGGGACAGGGCGTCTCCTTTGCAGGGGCCACCTGCTCCTTCTCTGAGTGTGTGTGTGTGTGTGTGTGCGTGCACGCGCGTGTGTGTGTCGCCCGCACTCCCAGCTCTGAGCCAAGTCTTGCATGTCATGTGTGCATAAGGATTCATAAGGGTCGATGGGCTGGTTCAAATATCTCGTCTCTGATCTTAAATCCGGGATGTGTGGAAAGGAACGAGACAGCCTGAGCTGGAAGGAAACTGGCCTGGAACCTCTGGTCAAAGTCTACCGAGTTCTCCTCTGCCTCCCAATCTGGGCCCTGACCCGGAGGAGAAGACGGCAGAAAGGTGAGGCTCCAGGTTCCTCCCCAGGCTGGACAGTGCTTCCTCACTCTCAGCCTGCAAAAATCCTCGGTTGTGTCACATGAGGACGGAAAAATGTGGAAATAACAGAATTCAAACCAAGTCATGAACACAGCTTTCTACTACCCAGAGTGGGGATGCCGGGGGTGGGGGGCAGCTCAGGGGAGCCCCCCGGATACCAGGTGCCCCGATATTCCAGCAGACAGAGGAGGAGAGGGGAATCCAGGACTCTGGTAAGTCTCCTTGATTTTCAGTCCCACCTTAAACATCTGGGTCCTCAGCTGAAAGCAACCAGCAGCCCTGTGACAGCCCAGCCACACCACGCGGAGCTCAAGCGAAGCGGCCCCTGTGACAGGGTACAGCGTCCCGCAGTGCATCACGGTGCCGGCACGGTGCTGAGGGCTTGGGGGCGGGCGCTCGGTAAACAGGGTCCCTGGTGCGAGCCTAAGCCACCCTACCCTGGCTCGTCCCTGGCCAGGGCGCATCTTGCAGGAAGACGGTGCTTCCTGCCATTGTTGCCTCTCCCAGTCTCCAGGAGCACCAAGTCCCAGGCCCTCCTGCCCACCCTCCTGCCCACC
>SJXQ01006866.1:204782-222729 GCA_006408695.1 Aepyceros melampus
CCGCAGCCGCCCCCCGGGCCCGGGGGGCGCGCGCGCGCGCCGCCGCCGCCAGCAGCACTCTGCCGGCCGGTCCCCGCCGGGACCCCCGCGGGCGGCGATGGCGCACGCCTTAGGGAGCCGCCTTTGTTGTGGGCTGGGTGGGGGCGAGGCAGGGGACTCCTGGGAGGGGAGCGAGGGAGCAGAGCCTGGTGCGCCCCGCGCGGCGTGAGGGACCCGGGAGTCCGCGGGGCTTGAACTCGCACCTCGGGCTCGCCTGGCCGCCGGGCGCCCTCACCTGCGCCGGGCGCCCGAGGGACCGGGGCGGGAGGGGTGGACACGCGCGCCCCGTGGTGTTCGGAGCCCCACACATGTGCCCGGGCGTCGCTCTGGGCGTGTTTCTCTGGAGCTTTGGAGACTCTGGTGGTTGATGCTGAACAGTCCTGGGCCCTTTGCCTGGAAACAGCTGTCTTCTCGCTTTCCCACGACTTTGCTATCGCCGAAGCACGCTAAGGAGCAGCGGCGGGCCTTTCTGTCCTCCAGCTTTCAAAAGCTTCCAAACTCCACTCTATGAGTTTTATTAATATAGCAAAAAAAAAAAAAAAAAATTATGAGCACGTTATATCTGAGTGTGAAACCAAAACGAAACTCCATCTATTGTTCTGTGCAGAGATTGTTTTGCTAGTTTTCGCTTCCTCGGGCTGTGTGTTTGCCCAGAAAGGATCTGGGACTGAGGCTTGCAAGAGTGGAGGCGTCCAGCTTTGGACCGACCCTGATGTGCTGCTGTTCTTTACTTGTTTTTTCCTTCCCTGAGACCTCAAGCTGTTCCCCACCTTCACAGACTTGCAGACAGAACCCCAGGAAGGTGTGGCTTCTAAACGCATTTTGCTTCCCCCCCCACCCCCTAGCTATTTAAAAATGATGTTACTGCTTTTGGCATTTCCCACTTACTCTTTAACTGTTTCACATAATTTTGCTCTCACTTTTTTTTTTTTTTTTCCTTCTCTTAAGGAAGAATGGTGCTCAGTGACTTGATTATGTATAAAGATGACCTGTTACTTGCCGGAATGAACTGACAGTATACGTACTTACCTTGGAACTGAGTCTGGCTCTTGGCTGGCTGCTGTCAGCAGTTAGCTTCATATTTTTTTCCTGCAGCCCAGAGGCCAGCCAGCACCCTAGTCGGTTATTGAAACGGTCTCTGGTCGTGATGACAAAATACTTCCAACAGAGGCAGCTCTGGAACTCTTTATTTGGGTCTAGAGCTTCTGACGCAAAGATTTCACACTTCCAAGGAGAGGTGGCAGGGAAATGAGAGAAGTTCTCTGTTTGGAATATGAAGCTCTGTTTGCACTTGAGTTTTCCTATTGATGATATTACAAAGCCAAGCCCACTGTAAGAGCTGGCTTTTTAATGAGCCTCCAGTGTGAAGCAGGAGCCACGCAGTGAGTGGGAAACCAAGCTCATTACTGTTGTTTGGGATTGTTTTACTTTCCTTGAATTTTTCTTAAAGCCCAAGTGCATGCTCCTGTCCTGGTCTTGCTTTATCCCTCACATCTCATGTTATGTTTTAAGACATCTGGCAGCTGGACACCCTCTGATCACCAGTTAACTCCATGGGTCTTATCATTTTGGCATATTTTTTCCCCTGGTTTAACCAAGAGAGAGAAAATGTATTAATATGCAAATGGCTTATCTCTGTATGAGAAAATCCATTTAAAAATAATATCTGGCTAATTTTAAAATTGGTCTCACTTTTCATGCCATCAGTAACTTTTTTTTTGTTTAAACTTACCTCCTTCCAAAATCAGCTGTTAGGAGTACCTAATAGTTGAATAATTTCCATATTGGACTGAGCAAAATATCATTTAAAAATGCATTTCTAATGATAAGGTGCTGCCCATAGACCAGATCCTAGTTCAGAAGCCAATACGATTGATTCTTGGCTTGCCTGCTTCCCTGGAGTGTCTGGACCTGTGTCACCTGCTCTGGTACACACAAACACCACCCACTGTGTGCCAGGCAAGGCACCTACTGTGTGCCAGGCAAGGTGCCCCTTGCTGTCCTATGTGTGCCAGGTGCAGGCGCCCCTTGCCATCCTACTGTGTGCTGGGCAAGGCACCCACTGTGTGCCAGATGCAGGCACCCCTTGCTGTCCTACTGTGTGCCAGGCAAGGCGCCCCTTGCTGTCCTACTGTGTGCCAGGCACAGGCGCCCCTTGCTGTCCTACTGTGTGCCAGGCGCAGGCACCCCTTGCTGTCCTACTGTGCACCAGACGCAGGCACCCCCTTGCTGTCCTACTGTGTGCGAGGCAAGGTACCCCTTGCTGTCCTACTGTGTGCCAGGCGCAGACTGTTACTATTACGCATGAGAATGGTGTTTGGTTTTATGTTGGATCCTATGTGCTCTGGCCATACTGTCCGTTTACTAGAGGGCAGGTTTCCTAAGTCAGGGATTTTTTTTTTTTTTCCTCATCGCCACACTCCTCCCTAACCTTTCTTTCTTGGGCAAGAATGGAGGAATAAGATGCAGACCCAGGAGAAAAATCTGCCCATAAAGTTATGGTTGAGGGTCCTCTGTTCTGAGTCATGCAGTCAGGAGCTGAATAAATCCTTCCTTCCTTCGCCCCCTTTCCGACTGGTCTGTGTGATGCTTCTTGACAGATTACTTCTCAGGATCAGACATGTGAGCTTCCCCCAAAGCGTGGGGATGCCCGCCTAGGGTGCTGGCGTCTCTAGACCGTGAGTCACTCTTCTGGGACTGAATGGCCTAGAACTTGGGTGAAGGGAGGTAGAACTCCCCTGTGAGTGTGGCCCACGTTCTGCTGGGAATGTCAGTTAAATGAGTAGGCTGATTTCTGACTTAGTTCCCGAGACGGCACCAGGAACCCAGTCCCTGGAGGGGGCTTGGTGAGGACACAGTCTAAACCATCACGCTCTTCACATCTGGGCTGCCTCTCGTACCAACCAGGAGAAAAGTGTGCAGCCCTTGTGTGTGAGTGCACACTTGCAGAATTATGAGTGTGTGTGTTACTGCTTCCCTGGTGGCTCAGATGGTAAAGAATCCACGATGGGAGACCAGGGCTCAGTCCTGGGTCGGGAAGATGCCCTGGAGAAGGGAATGGCAGCCCACTCCAGTATTCTTGTCTGGGAAATCCATGAACAGAGGAGCCTGGGCAGCTACCGTCCATGGAGTCCCTGAGAGACACGACTGAGTGAGTAACACACACGCGTGTGTTAATGGTGTAGGCATACACACATACGCACACACACACGACTTAAGGACCAGAGGGTCCTAAATGTTGTGTCTGCTTTCCTTAAGCAGATGATTTCCGAGGACTCGGTAACCCCCTGCCTCAGTTTCCCTGACAGACTTGCCCTCTGGCCCAGGATCCTGCCTTCATCCCACACGTGTGCCCTAGCGTGGCATCAGGCCACACCCTCCACTGGGCATTGGCTGTGCCCATAGAGTAGAACCTGCCCTCCCCAGCCAGGAGGGCTGCGGTCTCCTGAGAAAGAGAGAGAAAGAAACAGGCCAGTACAACCCAGGCTGGCAAGTGCTACAGTCAGGGCAAGCCCAGGGCCACAGGAGCACCTAACCCAGCTCTGGGAGAGTCAGGGGAAATTCCGGGAGGACATCCCACCTCTGAATCTGGGGGAGGAATGGGAACCGTAGACCCGGCTTCGTATTTCCCTGTGAATCGCCGTGTGCATCACGCTCAGAAGGTCGGACAGCCCTTCCCCAGCCCTTTCACCCATCAGGCGGTCTTTGCCCTGGAAGATGACCTTGAGGGTTTCCTTCTCTGAGACACCGGGATACCACTGCTTCTGTGACTCACAGTCGCCATGTCCAAACATTCCCCTGGCAGGGGCGGAGACACACTGCCAGCCCAGGTCTTGGAGAGCTGTGCTAAGACCCCCACTCACACCAACCCAGGGCCCTCTCCAGACGTCGCAGATGGGTTGGGATGTTTGCAGAGTTGCAGCACGGATGACCGATCGCGGGCTTGAGTGCCTTAGGAACTGAGCTGGAAAACCTCCCCTCAGTGGGGCAAGGCCGTGAGGGGATTCTCAAACCCCACGTTATTCATTAACAAGACTGTCTGCAGATTTTTGGAACTGGTAGGGATGGTCGTCCCTGAATGAGTTTGGTTATCTAGTTAAGAACTGGTAGAGCTTTTGCAGAAAAATTGAACCCACAAGTGATGCGCTGAAACGAATCCCTTTAGAATTGGAGGGGGGGCGTCTATCAGTGAGTAATTTACAACCCTGGTTTTGGTGAGGCAGTGTTTGCTCTAAGGATCATTTCCTCAGCGGGATGAGTGTTGGCCTGCTGAAAACATCTCCCAAGCAGATTGGGTATCCTGAGTACTGGGGCTCCAGTAAGCAAATGCCACAATAGGATGCCTAAAATAATATCATCAGAGCATTGCTCTTCCTGCTATTATTAAATAGCCGCTAAAAAAATGTGAACTGTAGAACAGAAGACGGATCCCACCCACTCTGGCGCACACAATGAAAGGGGATGTGAGACAGAAACGCTGCATTTCTCGTCAGTTGCTCCTCAGGCGCTCACCGCTCTGAGTGGCTTTGGAGGAGCCCTTATGGTCTGGCCCTCGGGGACGCTTCCGTCGGTGTTTCCCGCCATCGTCCTCCTGGCCTTAGCTCTCTGACATCCTTCTGCCTGGGGTCCTTCTATCTCTCTGCCTCTCTGTTCTTCGTCTTCCAGACCCTCGAGCTGGGTGGACCGCAGGGGTGGGCTCCAGCCGGCTTCTGGTTCTCTCCACCCTCCCCACTCCCGTGATCCCTCAGCATTCCGTGAGGGCGACGCCAGACCTTCCTCTGGAGCCCCAGGCTGGTGCCCACACTCTCCTGAACATCTCACCTCCGCTGTCCTGCGTTAACACTCCGCCTGTGCCAGGCGCCCAGTCGTGTCCCACCCTCTGGGACCCCCCACACTGTAGCCCGCCAGGCTCCTCTGTCCAGGGGATTCTCCAGGCAAGAATCCTGGAGTGGGCTGCCCTTTCCTTCTCTGGGGGCTCTCCCCAAAGCTTTGATCCCAGAGCCGAGCTGCCACCCTTACGCAGACTGGCCACCCTCCCCCACTCGCCCGTGCTGGTCACTGGCGCCTGATGTTCGTGGCGCTCGGCTCAGGGCCCGAGGCCTCGCTGGAGACCCTCCGCTCTAACCTTGTGACCTTGGGCACTCGCCCTCCCCCTCCCCCTGCCGTCCGCTCCTCCGGGTCCCGCGGGCTGGTCCTTCCAGGACCCCCGCCCGGGCAGGCTTGCCACACACCCCTCCTGGCTCCTGCCCTCCTTCCCACCTGTCTTCTCTCCAGCACGTTCCTCCCGGCATCCTGAGGCTTCAGAGATCCCTCATGACCACGTGATTCCTCTGCTTGCCATCCCACAGCGGCTACCTGCTGTCTGACCAAAGGTCCCCGCCTCTTCGGCTGGGTGGCTTTTGGTCTGTTTTTTAATGAAGACTTGATTGCTTACAGCCAGCTTAGGTTCGAAGCAGAATGGAGAGGGAGGTCGGAGCTTTCCCGCACGCCCTCTGACCCACAGGCACCGTGCCCCCAGGATCACTGTCCCTCCCCAGATGGCACGCTAGGTCACAGCTGATGCGCCTGCCCTGACACGGGATCGTCACCCCAGGTCTGCGGCGGACCTCAGGGCTCACTCACCGTTGTGCCTCCCGTGGGCCTGCCCGGGTGTGTAGAGGCACAGAACCTCCGTTGCAGCATTCTGCAGTGTTCCCCCTGCTCTGAAAGGCCTCCTGGGCTTCCCAGCTGGTTCAGTGGTAAAGAACCCTCCTACCAGTGCCGGAGACAGGGGACGTGGGGTCGATCCCTGGGTCAGAAAGATCCCCTGGAGAAGGAAATGGCAACCCACTCCAGGACTGTTGCCTGAGAATCCCACGGACAGAGGAGCCTGGCGGGCTACAGTCCGTGGGGTCGGAAGGAGTTGGAGGCTGTTTAGTGACTAAGCAGCCACAGCTACAGAGGTCTTCCGTGCTCGGATAGTTCACCCCCCCGTCTCCTCAAACCCTGGCAGCTGCTGATCATCTTACCATCTCCGCGCTTCTGCCTTTCCATTCGGCTGGCATCATCACACTAGGTGGACTTTTCATATTGGCTTCTTCAGCTTTTTCTCTCTGCTTAAAACTTTCCTCCACGTCTTCCTGACTTGATGGCTTGCACGGCCTGCTACTCCATCGCTTGCGTGGACCACAGTTTATCCTCTCACCTGCTGAGAGACACGCTGGTCTGCTTCCGCGTCTCAGCCGTTTTGGGTAAAGATTCTGTAAGCATCTGTGTGCAGGTGTTCGTGTGGACCTAAGTTCTCTGCCCTTTCGGGCAGTTACCCAGGTGCGGGATTGCTGGGGCACTTGGTAAGAGTAGCTTTGGTTTGGAAGATGCCAGCGTGCTGCCTTGCAGCGTGGCTGTGCCGGCTTGAATCCCACCGTCGGGGAATGAGCGCTCCTGCGGCTCTTCGTCCTTGCCAGCATTTGGGGTTGCCTCTGCTCTGGGTTTTGGCCGCTTGAATGGATGTGTGGCAGTGTCTCGCTGTTGTTTCTCTTCTGGCTTGCTTCTGTATGCTCTTTGCAATATGGATTCATGAATTTATCTGGCTTTGCTCCTCACACTCCCCAGCCTGCAGCATCGGTCGTTGTCACAGAGGATTTATCTGTGTCTCGTGGAGCAGCGTGATCTCTTTGAGCCTGGGGTCCCTGATCCATCAAATGAGGACAGCACAGAAGTATCTGCAGACGCCTTTAAAACCTCAGAGAGGTTGTGTGTATGTGTGTGTGAAGCCACTAAGCCCTCAAAACACATCAGTTGTTATCACGGCCATGTGGCTGGTATCGTGTTGCCTTGTGTGTGATGGAACCACACCCTTGATGATACTGAGATTGAGGTGCTGGAGAACAGAGCTCCTTTGAAAAATGCCTGTACCGTCTGGGGAGTGCCTGATGCTTGGGGGGAGCCGTGAGTCACTTGTATTGGGGCCAGTGTTCCCAGCTGCCTTTCACTCCGGACCCTGGGAGATGCTGGCAGGAACTGAGGACTGGCTCCCAGAAATTGCGTTGTGTTGCTGACCCCTGTGGTAGAGTCAGGCAACAAAAGGAAAGTAATGCCAGTGAAGGTGTTTCCTCTCAGTTGGGCATTTGGAGTAGTATTCCAGCACAGACTAAACACGGCTTGGAAATATACACAAGGCTGAACTCTGTGTAAATAGTTTATTCCGTGCTTTAGTAATATTCCTGCTTTGCTAGGTTTGGTTTTTAGTCTGCATGCTCTAAGAGCATTTTTTGTCATCTGAGTTTTAAAGCTTGCCTGACTTGTGGTCAAGGGAAAGACAGATGGCACACGTCCGCATCAGGCATTGAGGCAGTGTATTCCACTCCAGGGCTCTTGCCTGGAGAATGCCAGGGACGAGGGAGCCTGGCCGGCTGCCGTCTCTGGGGTCGCACAGAGTTGGACACGACTGAAGCGACTCAGCAGCAGCAGCAGCGTTCCATGTGTATCTGTTGGTTCTCTTGCTGGTAAAGGGTATTTCTCCAGCCTTATTTTCTGCTGCTCCTGGAGTCAAGATTCTGTCCGGAGTTTTGGAATTACTGGTGTTTATCACTCAGCTCTTGTCTTAGTCTGCTGTGGGCCTCTCTTTCTTACTCAGCTAATAGCGAGAGAGGCTGGCTGTGCCCTGGGAGAGGGCAGTGTTCCGGTTTCATCAAATTTCCCAGCACTTGGAGACCCACTGGTAGAGCCATTCGGACAGAGCTGGACTGACTCAGTAAAGGTTGTCCAACTCAATGGACTATGCAGAGGCAGTATTCCTGTATTTGAAGTGAAATTAAATTGAAACTGTTACAATATTTGTATTGAGTCTCTGCTTTAAAAATGAGCATGTTCCTTTGTGAAGAACAAAAGTCAAGGATTTTTATTTGTAACTCACTTTCCAAAGCTATTTGCACAAGCTTTTCCTAGCTCCCACTCACATGCCTAGAGGACCTGGAAGATATCAAATATCATTGTTGCTCATGTCTAAGGACCGCAGGCTGAAACAATACAATGTCAGGAATAAAAATCAAACGAGTGTTTCCTAAATACATGAAATAACACCACAAATAGCTTTCAGCAGAATAGAGTTGCATGAATGATAGCCTAGGCCTTCACTTTAGAAAAATAAATGCCCCCACACTCCTCTTTTAGCATATGGGGCATTTTTGAGGGTACAACGTCAGTACTGGTTTCCTGTTTCAGAATGTTACAGATGGGCCCAGTGATAACTATTATGGTGTTGTTTCATTTCTGTTAAAGAAATAAGATTAATGTGTATTTTTATCAGTGGCAAATTTGGTTCCCACATCTCTGATAATATTTTTAAGAAGTGTATTATTTTTGTATTAGGGAAAGCAATCAAAGTGTATTCTAAAACCCAGTTATCCTTTTATGCAACCAAAGTGTATTCTAAAACCCAGTTATCCTTTTATGCAACTAGTGACTTTTTCTTGAGCATGAGAACGTTAATTTCCACATCATCCAAAATCTGTTGCTAAGTCATGTCCGACTCTTTGCGACCCTGTGGACTGCAGCACGCCCGGCTTCCCTGTCCTTCATTATTTCCCGGAGTTTGCTCAAACTTATGTCTGCTGAGTCAGAGATGCTATTTAAGCATCTCCTCCTCTGCCACTCACTTCTCCTCCTGCCCTCTGCCTTTCCCAGCATCAGCATCAAATAAGTCTGCTCTTCGCATCAGCCAAAAACAGCAGCTTTAAAAATGTCATTTTAAAAATATAAGCAACTCCTTTTCTTAATTAGCTTTACTTTTTGAGTTGCATTTTATTTTAAAGACTATAACTTTAACTTTAATGTCACGGAGTTACTACGGAATTGTGTGACACTTAGGTCCCCACTATCCCTGCATTAAAGCTTGCGTTAAGATGGTGTTGTTATGCTGAGCAGGCTTTGAGTGTGCTCGAGGCGTGCGTCTCCAGTGGGCAGTGGCGATGCTGCGGGTGCCGGGGACCACAGACCTCACCACTTCTCCTCACTCCCAGGGCAGCCCCATGATGGAGGTGAGCTGTAGCCACGATCTTCTGGGAAGCGGTCTGTGCTCAAGTCGGTGCTGAGCCGCTGCAGCTATCCTCTGAGTCTGACGACCCCTTTTCCTGTTGGTTGTTGTTACTGCTGGCACTTCCAGCCCTATGGTGCCACTGGGGAGGGTGGTGGGTTTGGGGAGTGGGAGGGTCCGGATGCAGGCGTGTGGGGTGTTAGGATGCTGGAGGGGGCTTGGCGATGGGGCATTGATCCACGGTATATCTGTGCTTTCCCATCTTCATGGCTCCACGCTCACTTTCGCGTCTGCTGATGGTGGGCCTGGAGGTGGCTTAGAGGCTGCCCAAGCCAGGACTCCAGGGTGGGCAGGAGCCCTCGGGTGTGACTTCATCTTGCCATGCCCGCCTCACCCACCACCTCCTCCAAGGCTTGGCCCCTGAACGAGGAATTTCTGTTCTCTTTTTATGGCCAAATCCACTTCCTGGAAATTACAGACCACTTGCGGTTAGTGGTTTAAGATAACTCGTCATTTTTGGTCAGGAAATGGCCTGTAAAATTAAGATGAACTTGCCAAAGCAGGAAGATGGGTTTGTGGTGGGAAAAAAATGCTGCAGCTTGGGTAGTGCAGCTCCTGGGTCCATGGGTTTCGGGTAAGTCCACAGAGCGGTCCCTCGTCAGCCCCAGTCGCTGATAAGCTGGGGTGATGCACTCCTTACCACACAGGACGAGCTGCAATCTGCTCGACTCATCCCGCATTCACCCCTTATCTTTAACAAATACTTGTGCGTGTAAACATTACGCGAGCAGCAGATGCTTCTTATCAGTTTGTTAAAGCAGCTTTGAGCAAATAGCTTCTGGATGCCTTAGTAATGGTTAAAATGTGTTTTCCTAAGTACTTAGAAATAATGAAATTTTATTTCTGTATTCTTGGAATTCAGGCTTTTAAACCTTTAAACAGTTTCTATAATCAGTCATTTTTTATTGTTTCTTGTTGGCCTTAGATTTTTCTCTTCTTTCGTGGAGGTTATCATTCACTAACATAGAGATGTGTGTTTTTTTCTTGACTGGAAAACACATTTGAGACACATAACTTCGGGCACTGTTTTAGGCTGGAAGCCAAATTTGTAATCAAAGTGCCTTTTTTTTTCACATTAGTGAAAATAAAATGAGCAAGGCTGAGAATTACCTAAGCCCAGAACACAGATCAATCTGTTCTGAGCTCAGTATCTTGCTTATGACATTCAGAATAATTTGAAATTGCCTTCAGTAAGTGAATGTTGAGCAGTCACTCTGGGTCCACAAATACGCATGCAGGGAATCCCTGTTGCCACCGGTTAGGACTCTTCTAGTCCTAGACTCGCACTGCTGGGGGTGCTGGTTCGATCCTTTGTTGGGGAACTAAGATCTTGCAAGCTTGGCACAGCCTATATATGTATAATGCATATGGGCCTCCCAGGTGGTGCAGTGGTGAAGAATCCACCTGCAGGAGACTGCGGTTTGATCCCTGGGTTGGGAAGATCCCCTGGAGGAGGAAATGGCAACCCACTCCAGTATTCTTGCCTGGAAAATTCCATGGACAGAGGAGGCTGGCGGGCTATAGTCCAAGGTGTCACAAAGAGTCAGGCACAACTTAGCAACTGAATAGCAGCAAAGCACGTGTATTAGCGACATGTGTGCCCTGCGCATTCTGCATGTGTCGATATAATTAAAGGCGTTCATTGGTACATTTACTCATAATTAATATTTATTGTACATCCAGGATGTGGAACAAAAAGCAGACAAGTATTCCTACCCTCAAAGGTTGTGTATGGCATTAAAACAAGCAATTTTGGCCTTTGATCATGCTGAACTAGAAATTATTTTAAAAGACGTCTCTCTTGGCAGTTTTAGAAATGGCCCAGCCTCAGAAATTCGACTTTGTTAAAAGAGTTACAAAAAATGAAGAAAAAAACAAATTTTCTTATAGGAAATGTTATTTATTTTGTGTCTCTAAAGTGAATTCATGAGACTAGCAAACATTCAGGATTATTCCATTTACTTAGAGATTAGAAATTTTGAAATATCTCTTGGGTGGGAAATGAATTAGCTGGGTTTTCCTCTCTGCCCTGGAAATTACACAAAGCTGGCTATGGGAAAACAGCTTGGATTTAGGGTGGACAAAGGCATCAGATGAGGAAATACCAGATGTAGGAATGGACATCAAAAACAAGTGAGTTTCTCCAGTGTTCCTGGCTCCCAGGCACTTGAGCGAGAGTGGCGTGTGTCCCAGCGGTGATGCTGCAAGACCGCGGTCCTCTGCCTTACTTTGCGCTGCTGGATGGCACGGCGGCGGGACCAGGGTGGAGGGGCTTGAGGCCAGCAGTCTGGAGGGGGTGGTTTTGTAACCAGCAGGGCCGCACCCCAGGGACTTCCAGCTCAGAGGGTGCGGAGGTCATGTCACCATTCTCAGTATGGAAACCCTCGGGGGACAGCCCCCAGAGAGGAGGGCGGGTGTCCTCTGACTCAGCACCTTTTTGAAGCTGGAGGAGATCTGGTCACAGCCAGCCCCTGAGCCCTTTTCTCTTGAGTTATGCTGTTTGGCAGAATTCAAGTCTTGTTCCAGGGACCAAAGTTTTCCATATTTCCTGGGCAAAACCCATCTAATGTGTGACTTAGGGACCAATGAATCAGAAACATGAAGACTGTGGGAAAATATTGAGTGGCTTTAGAAAGAAAACCTAGGTCAAGGTTCTGGGTAAGATGTGTTAGCCATCTGCCCTAGACAGGAGCAGGCCACATCCCATGTTATCTTGCTGCTGTGAAAAGCTGTTAATGTAAAAGTCTCTGATGAAATGTATGATGTTACTGAGTCCTTTTGTTGGGGAATAATTATAGAAATGACCCTTAAAAGGCTTAACTCCTAATTGGCAATTCTCTTCTTAGAGTGGAGGGTAGGGAAGGTCAGCTGAAGTTTCCAGTGTGTCCAGGTGTCATGGTAACATGTTCAGCCATATCTGCCATACTGCAGCAGAGTGGCCCGGCAGGCTCCAGCCCATAGGGTTGCAAAGAGTCGGACACGACTGAAGCGACCTAGCGTGCGTGCACCAGGGTGTTCCTGCGAATCCCAGGCTTCTAGCCGATCCCTTTCCCCTTTGGTCACCGTAAGTGTGTCCGGGCACAGTGCGTGTTTAAGGAGGCAATGCTTGGATGTTTTCCGTAGATTCGGTCTAGGGGATTTGGTTATTCTTGCCAGTCACTAAGTCCTGTCCGAGTCTCTGCAACCCCGTGGCCTGTAGCCCTGCAGGCTCCTCTATCTGTGGGATTCTCCAGGCACAGATCCTGGCGTGGGTTGCCACGCCCTCCTCCAGGACATCTTCCCGACCCAGGGATTGAACCTACGTCTCCTGTTTGGCAGGCGGGTTCTTTATCACTGAGCCGCCTGGGAAGCCTGGGGGATTGGATAGTAGGTTGTTACAGTCAGATCTGTTGAACACGATTTATTGAAGAGGAAGGCCTGACTCTGACAGTGGATACGAGCAGCACTCAGTTCGACGGTGTCGCCAAAGAACTGGCCGTGAGGAGCAGGCAGGATGTAGGCACTTCTGAGGTGGGTGGGAGAGCTGACCAGGGAGGACAGCTTTGGCGAACATGCATCTCATGGTCGAGATTGGACGCCTGGTGTTTCTCTCTTGTTTCCTGGGACCACTCACGGCCTCTGTCTGTGTGCAGATCCCGTGTCCTCAGCTGCGTCTCGCTTTCTCTGTGCCTCTTGGCCTCCAGGGCAGTGGCAGCGTCGTTATGAGGCTGGGACACCCAGCCCATGTCTGCTGATTGGCTTGTTGATTGCCAAGGCCATGTGGAACAGTTGAGATTCGGGGATGCATCTAGAATCTGTTCATCTGCAGATGGCAGAGGTGGGAGTGACTGCAAGAATCCAGCTGAGAGTTCTGGAAGTGTAGAAAAGAGAGACCCTTTCTGAGTAAATGTGATGGAGCCCAGGCTCATCAGGCGTGCAGAGAAGGACCCTCGGGGAGCCGTGAGCCCCAGGAGGTACCGCCCGCTTCCTGAAAACCCTCTCACTGTGGGCGCCTGCTTTGGGGGTGCAGAATATGGAGACTCACACACTCTAGCTTTTCCCATCAGCCGCGTGGGGCAGAGAATGGGGTGTGTAGGGCACCAGCCAGCCCAGGCCTGTGACCTCAGCCTGATCGTTAATCATTCCCAGCATTCCCATTCACTCCCGCAGCGTCCTGATCTGAAAGATGAGTTGTCGAATGGTCTGGCGCTGCGGAGATTACGTGGTCAGCGCTTCCCACCTTATCTCGAGGAACAAGATGCATTCTTTGGGGCTGAGATGTGCTGAAGGATTTAAAGGATAATACCAAAAATTTGGGAGATTTGGATGCAAAACGCAGAGATAGTGGAAGAGATGAGCTGGTTTTCACGGCTTGTCTCTGCTCCTTGGTGTCAGTGAAGCTTGTCCTGGGAGAAAGGACATGAAGGCAGAGTCCGGGGACATCGCTTCTCTTTTTATGAAGTAGAGTTGATTTACAGTGGTGTGTTAGTTTCTGGTGTACAGCAAAGCGATTTAGTTACACACACACACACGCACACACACACACACACACACGTATGTATGTATGTACACACGCATTCTTTGCCTTGTTCTTCCCCATTATGGCTTACTACAGCGTATTGACTCTAATTCTCTGAGCCCTGCAGTGGGTCCTTGTTTATTTAATAAAGGGGGGCGTGTGGCTGCTGATCCCCGCCTCCTGGCTCACCCCTCCCGTCTCTTCCCCTTTGGTAGCCTTAAGCTTGTCTGCTCTGTTTCTGTCTCACAAGTTCCCTTACGTCATATTTAGGGTGCATCTCTGAGAGATATCACACGGTATTTGCTGAGGCATGTTTCAAGGTCGGGAGGGGATGCCACCAGGATTCTTGGGCAGGTGGGGCTGGCCTTGATCTGGGAGGAAGGCCAGCAGGGGCCTCAACTTCTCGGTGCGCACGCTCCACGTGGAGCTGCCCGCCCCTGATCCACCCACTTCTATTCTTGCCCCGCAGCTCGGAGACCCGACCCTGGGGACGCCTAGTGATCATGAGCTCTGGCCAATGCAGGGTGACCCCTCTGTTGTTCACGGACCAGCCCTGATGGAGGCCAGAAACTGGCCCAGGGTCACAGGCAGAGTGAAGCGGGGTGGAGGGGGCTGGGTGCCCGTGGTGGGGAGGGCGCTGGGTCCCGAGGCGTGGAGGGGAGGGAGCTCCAGGAGCCAGGGCTGCAGGGGGTGGGGTGGGCAGGCACAAACCCCACAGAGGCGGCAGCTGCGGCCCCGGTTGGAAAGCGAACACGCAGAGGGTGGGAGTGTGCAGTTTGGGGGTGAAGCTGGAGCCCTGGGAACCGGAGGAGCCAGGCAGCCTGGGGAGCCTGCGAGGAATGTCCTGGCCTTTTAAGGGAAACTCTAGTGTAATATAAACATCTCGTGGGTCATTAGATGCCCTGATGAAGCCGGCAAAGCAGGAAAGCAATTGTGTCTAGGACATAAAAGTTAAATAGTGCAGAGACATTTCGTGTTGAAGCTTCGGCTGCACGGACCCAGCTCCTTCTGGACACAGCTGGCCCGTCCCGGTGTCTGAGCTCGTGGTGTGCCCACGTGTTCAACTGCAGGGTGACCCCTCTGTTGTTCACGGACCAGCCCTGATGGAGGCCAGAAACTGGCCCGGGGTCACAGGCAGAGTGAAGCGGGGTGGAGGGGGCTGGGTGCCCGTGGTGGGGAGGGCGCTGGGTCCCGAGGCGTGGAGGGGAGGGAGCTCCAGGAGCCAGGGCTGCAGGGGGTGGGGTGGGCAGGCACAAACCCCACAGAGGCGGCAGCTGCGGCCCCGGTTGGAAAGCGAACACGCAGAGGGTGGGAGTGTGCAGTTTGGGGGTGAAGCTGGAGCCCTGGGAACCGGAGGAGCCAGGCAGCCTGGGGAGCCTGCGAGGAATGTCCTGGCCTTTTAAGGGAAACTCTAGTGTAATATAAACATCTCGTGGGTCATTAGATGCCCTGATGAAGCCGGCAAAGCAGGAAAGCAATTGTGTCTAGGACATAAAAGTTAAATAGTGCAGAGACATTTCGTGTTGAAGCTTCGGCTGCACGGACCCAGCTCCTTCTGGACACAGCTGGCCCGTCCCGGTGTCTGAGCTCGTGGTGTGCCCACGTGTTCAGTGTGGGGGCATGTAAGCACACACTGGCTCTCGTAGGAGAAGACGGGAGGTTTGGGGATAAGAGGTGGTCCGTGATGGGTGGGCCCTATGGGGGACAGCCTGTGGCATTGCGTGCGTCTCCTGCTCCTTTGCTTCTCGAATTTTTCACCGAGAAGGAGCAGAGTGTTAGTATTTATCTCTGGTGAGTGGCTGTGTGTATTCTCCACGCAATTCTCAATTTAGATGCATCTTCATTTTCTTTCCAACTATATCAGAGGCAGGAGGAAAAGGGGGTGACAGAGGCTGAGATGGTTGGATGGCGTCATGATGGACATGAGTTTGAGTAAACTCTGGGAGACGGTGAAGGACAGGGAAGCCTGGCATGCTGCAGTCCGTGGGGTCGCAGAGTCAGGCACAATTAGCGAGGGAACAACAGAATACCGAATTAACTCACAATTAATTAGTCACAATTTTTAGTTTTTGTCTGTGCAGAGAACACACACACACACACACACCCCATAATAAAAGTTGGCACAGTGAAGTGAGGACAGTTCTGTCTGTCAGACGCTCTACCTTGTGGTTAGATAATCTTTAAACAGATGTTGGTTATAGAGACAAAAGTCCACACATGTCTTAGCCCGTGCCTTCTTCCCTGAGTGGTAGCAGGCCTGAGTGTGGTGCGCGTCCTCTTGTGTGACCAGCGTGTGAGCCCCGGGGGCGCAGGTCTAGTCTGTCCAGGGCGGCACGCAGGCTTCCGGAGGCCTCAGCAGCTGTTTCCTGAGTCTGGGAACAGTGGGTGCTTCCTGGGCTGCAGGTACTGTAGCTCCTCCACTCATCCCGAGAGGAAGTGTCTCTCTGGGCAGCAGCTGCGGGGAGCTCTGTGTGCACTTCCTCCAAGCAGACAGCTCGGAAGCCCCCTGATGGGGAGGTGCCTTTGATTCCCAAGGTTACATCCTTGAACTCCAGCCAGGCGCGCTCCCCTGCGAGGCCCCCTTGGGGCGGCTCCCAAGGTCACCTGGACTCCCTTCTGGACACAGTGGCCTCTGGCCTCTGGAGGAAGGTTCTGCACATGCAATGGGAACCCCAGCATAAACCCCATTTGTTCTGGGTTCAGCGGGAGAAAAGGGAGCCTCAGCTCCAGGGGGCGTTCTCATTTGAAGAGGAAATGGGGATCCCCAGGCAGACAAGGTATTCCTGGGACTGGCTCCTCCACGGACCCCGGGCTGGCAGGGGTCCAGGCTGCAGCTGCCCCTGACCATGTGGACTCCAGCCTGCCGGCCTTGGGGCCCGGTGGGGACACTTGCTGTCTGGCTCGTAGCTGAGCCGTCCCAAGCCTGGAAGAGGGCTGTTCCTGCGGTCTAAAGGTGGATGAAAACAAACGAGACCTTTCTTTCCCTGTAGATGTTTTGCCAGAAAGGATGCCTCTGTGCGCCCACTGCCTTTCCTTGGAAGCCCCCCGCCCCCGCCCCCCGTTGACGTGGGGTGGGGGGGTGCCAGACTCTCCCCAGGTGGGCGGCCCCAGGGGCGGGGGTCACAGTCCCACAGCGTGCCTTGCCTTTGTCCGCCCTCAGCCTGCAGTTTTCCAAACGCCACTCCTGAATTTTCTGGAGTTTTGAGTCGTTTCCAACCCTGTTTGGAAGGAGAGCTTTGAGCTAATGCAGACCGCTGAGTGGGCTTCTTCCCGGAAGCAGGGCCAGTGGGACGCAGCCGCGAGGTTTGGGGGGGATGGTTGGGGTCGGCTCCCGGGGCTTCAGAGGCAGCGGGAGCGCTCCGTGCCCACCGTGGGGAGACCTGATCAAGCGGGTCATCTGAGAGGTTGCTGCAGGGCCGGCCCCGGGCCAGGCTGGGGTCCATCCGTGCTCACCCAGCACCTAGTTTCCTGGGGCCTGTCTGTCTGTCCATCTCCCACAACATGGAGAGGGCACAGGTCCCAAGGGCGGAAGCTGTGTATGAGCAGTTAACTTTTGGGGCCTGGAAGCAGAGCTCCAGCCAGCTGCAGGGCCCCCGAGGGGTCGTCGGCCACTGACTTGTCCTTCAAGGTCCTGTCCCTGTGGACATCTGCCCTGAGTCCCCGCCAGCTGGCTTGGACCCCTTTTCTGTCTCACAGCAGCGGCCTGGTCTCTCTGGGGACTGCTTCTGCAACCCCTCTCCCCCAGTCAGGATGCGTGTCCCGAGATGACCCCTGACTGCCTTGCACGTCCAGCCTCGGCTGCCTTGGCCCTGAACTCCCCTTGTCTCCACCCCCAGGGCAGGCCCCCTGCTGTCTGGGGTGACTGCTGGTGTCAGCCCTTCCAGGCGCCCTCATGTCTTTCTCACCCCTCCTCCACCCTAAGACCCCTGCCCTGCAGCCCCTCCCAGCACCCCTCCCAGCTCCCCTGCGTGTGAACACCGCCTGTGAGTAAAGCAGTGACCTGCCCCCGTCTCTCCTTGGTTCCCGGTCACCTCACTCTGTGTGTGCAGGTTGGCCTTGGGTCCCTGTCACCTTCGCTTTCTCAGCCTCCCTGCCCCATGAGCATCTGTCCTTGGGTTGCTCCTGTCTCAGCCTTTCCCTCCTCCCGCAGCCTCTCCAGCCCGCTCTTGCATGTGCTGGGGTCAGCCTTGGCCCCTTTACCATCTGTGCATGAGAGCCTGGAGTCCCATTACAGAAGCTCTGACACAGACCTGGGTAGGGCGGTGCCCGTCAGATGGTAACTGCGCTCTTTAGTGGGGGCTGCCGGATGTGCTGGGAGGTGTATTAGTGTTAATCAC
>SJXQ01006866.1:223401-245297 GCA_006408695.1 Aepyceros melampus
GTGTTAGCAGTGTTAGCAGAGGCACTGTTCGATCAGCAGGCGCAGCAGCGGCAGCAACAGTGGCATCTGCGAATGTATCAGTAGACGGGTTAATACCTGCGGGGAGCAGCCGTGCTAGTAGAGGCGTTAGCAGTATCAGTAAAGGTGCTATTAGTATCCGTGGGCACAGCAGCCGCAGCACGTGAACGCACTAGTTGGATCGGGAGATGTATCAGTGTCTGCAGGCGTAGCCATTGACTGGTAGACGCACTTTTGGTACCAGCAGGCACGGCCGCAGCAGCGCTGTCCGTAGGCGCAGCAGCGGGCGTGTGAATGTGGCAGCTGCCCTGGATTGGCAGGACGTGGGGTGGAAGCCCGCTCGCCACTGTTGGCCCGGCGGACTTGCGCTGGGGAAGAGCGCAGGGTGGTGTGGATATGGACGGGGCGCAGGGAGATGCTGTCACGGAGACTCAGGGCGCGGGGCGTGAGCTGGAAAGCTAATACTCGATGGGAGAGAGGCATCGTCGAGGCATCACGTCACGGGAGAGGACACTCCTGGCCGGTTGGTAAACGGCTGCAACGTGAGGCAGTGAGAAGAGTCCCTCATTCTGCAAAAGTTCTTTGGTCGAAATTAGTAACCGCGTGTTCCATTTGGGAGAGGTTTGCATGTCGCCCCTCACTGTCTGATGATTTGGGCTCACCCAAGTCTAGACTTCTTGACTAATTTATAGATTTTTTTTTTTTTATAAAATTGAATTTCTATATGAACCCACATGTTAGAAATAGCGACCTTCTTCTATTTTGGTGCCTCTCTTTCAGCATCATAGCAGATAAGCACTGACTCTTCCTTCCTCACCATTCCTGAATAATCTGCTTGTTTTCCGCTTCTTGCTAATCTGGCGTTTCCTTTGGTCATTCTCCAGGGGCTAAAGGATTAACTAATGTTAATACAATATTTTGAAATCATGTCATAAACTGTGCTCTCAGGAGCACAGAGTACTTTCTGGAAGGTTGAAAAATGCTCCACGTTTGTGTTTCTCACGTTTGTTTGCAAAGATAGTACTTCCAGCTGCAGAGACGGGGGCAGCCCTTCCTCAGCCCGTCATTATACAACGATGCTGCCTCTCACAGCTGTTATCCCAGGAGAAGGGCTCCCCGGAGAGCAGCTTCAGTGTTTGGTGGGCCACTCGATGGTGTCAGAGAAGTTGGCGAGGTCCCCGGCTGAGGGATGTTCTGTTTACTGGAAAAGTTCGGAGCTGGAGACTTGTTTTTACATCCAAGTGGTTAAAAAATGGGACATGTAGTTGGGGTGGAAGAAAAAGCCCTTCTTTTTCACTGGTCCAAAAGCATTGGGTCATTCCTAAAGCAAACCAGGTTTAATATAGTAATCTAAATAGATAATTATATTGGCCAGAGAGAGAATATAAGAGAGCGAGAGCTTAGCTGGATATTTGGATATATTTTATGAAGTATATTTTTTAAAGAAAAGACGATGAGAAATGCTTTATATCTTAAGAAGGAAGGGAATTCACCTCTAGGGTAGTATGGACATGATTCCACATTCTCAGAACAGGACAGGAATGGGGGAGGTCCACAAGGATAATTGGGAAGGGCATTTTGAGAGGCAACTTTTTAAAAAAGTCAACACACCAATTTAGTTCTCAGATGTAGGACTGGGGTGGGTCTCTGTCTACAGAGGTGCGATGTGTGAAGACCATGCCACGGGACGTAATAAGCCAAAACAAACTCGTTATTTGTGAGCAAGAAATGGGAGATTCTTGAATTTGCTGTATGATTCGTTTTCGGAATATTTCCCCTGTGATACAAGCACTTAATTGTCTTCCTTCTCAATGGCATAATGGTGACTGTGTGACGCATTCATGAGAATTGTGAAGTTTGGAATGTGACTTTTATTTTAGGATTTTGAGGGACCTCCTAAAGGCATTTCACTTCTGACCTTTAACATGAAGCTTGTGATTCGTCATTGCTGGGTAAGGGGTGCCTAGTGTGTGCGTTTTCGCTGTGTCTGGGTAAGGGGCGCCTGGTGTGTGCATTTTGGTTGTGTTGGAGGTTTGGCTGTGTTGCACAATGAGGTGTGTAACACACATGGAGCAGTTTTGCCTCCTGTTTGTTCCTTGAACAGATTCACAAGCTCAGTTCCCTTCAAAGTGAGCTTTAAAAAACGCTGAGTTATTTATACTTGGTGAAGTTTATCATCTAGCAATGGATTCATAAATAAAAATGAGCTCCAGATTACAAGGGAAAATTGCCAATAGGAACAGAAAATATTAAAGAAGAGAAAGATGGGGACGAGATCTCAGAAGGGGAGACCCAAAGACAGTTATCTAATGTGCAGAAATAGAGCTTGTAGGCGCTACCGCAGGGAAAAAGAGGGAAGTTCTTTGGGGTCCCGGGTGGATGTGGGGCGTGATTCAAGCAGACTGTGGGCACAGCCAGCAAGAGCGGTGCAGCCTTCTGGGTGGCCGCCCAGGTAAGACACGCACGCGGCAGATTCGCTGAACAGTAACGCAAAGCAAGTGAGTGGCTGAGAACAGAGTGAAAGCGTGGTCTGAAGTGGCACGGGTTAGAAAGTCGAACAACGGTAACAAAGTTACGTGCGTGAAGTCTTAGGGGAAAGCTTTCAAAGAAATCATCTAGACACTCCTAGGACCTCCCTGATGGCTCAGATGGTAAAACGTCTGCCTACAATGCGGGAGACCTGGGTTCAATCCCTGGGTTGGGAAGATCTCCTGGAGAAGGAAATGGCAACCCACTCCAGTATTCTTGCCTAGGAAATCCCATGGACAGGGGAGCCCGGCAGTCTACAGTCCATGGGATCGCAAAGACTCAGACCCAGCTTAGCGACTAAACAGCAAGAACAGTGGTTTCATAAGAAAAGGGGGCTCCCGTGTGTCTAGGATGTTGGTCAGGAAAGTGCCCAGCAGTGCAAATGAAATGAGACATGTAGAAACATTAACGGTGCTAGGACGATCCACAGCACCTGCTGCCCCGTTTGAAATACTTCCTGTAGGGTTGGAGCCACGTGGATAATGTAAGTGGTTCGCTGCACGCGGCTTGGAGAAGCTATTGGGGAAGAATTACGGAAATAGGAAAAGCCACATGGTGATCATCCCGCTAGCAGGGATGACAGAAACAAGTGTACTAGTTGGTCCAAAGTGGTGCAGAAAGGAGAGGAAATCAGGCCCAAGAGTGATGAGTGCAGATAATACCTGAGCAGAAAGGAAGACATTGAAAGGACCTGTGTGGGTGGAGTGAAAGGAGAGGGAAGTGGATGGACATGGAGGAGAATGAAATAACTTCCCTGCCAAAGGAAAATAAGGAGAAATGGGATTTGGAAACCCAAATATCCATCGTAGAGGTAGAAAGTGTAACTTGTATCTTGGTGAAAGAAAACTTCCCTTTCTTGGTACGAAAAGAGTTGTCTCCTTGATCTTTGTGTTAGGTGGGGCTGGTATAACAAGATACCATAGAGCAGGTGGCTTAGAAGCAAAATCTATTTCTCATGGTCCTCGAAGCTGGGAAGTCCAGGACCAGAGTGCCTCAGAGTACCTGTCTGGTGAAGGCCGGCTCCCTGGTCTGCAGGCGGCTGTCCCCTGGCTGTGCCCTCGTGAGGCAGGAGGGTGAGGGAGCTCTCTGGCGTCCCTTTCATAAGGGCACTAATCCCACTCATGAGTGCTCCACCCTCATGACCTACTCACCTCCCGAGTGCACCCATCCCATCGCATCCCGTGGTGGGGAGTGGTCAGGATATCAACATGTGAATTTGGAGGTGGGTAGACACAAGCATTGAGTCTGTAGCAATTTTATTGAATAACTTATGGTTTTATTCTTAGAAACAATTACTTTTTGAATCCTATCATTATTGAAGCCAAATAACAAGGTATCTGTGAGAACATAGTTACAAGGAGTGAGTTCAGAGCCCTTTGCTTAAAGAGGAGGAGCTGGAGCCTGTTGGGTGGTAGTCATGGGTAGAAGTTGGTGAGCGGGGAATGTGGGTTTCAGAAATTCCTGGATTGACGGAAGCCGTTTCACAGAATAAACCGTGATTTGGGGTTGAAAATTTAAAAAAAAAAAAAAAAAACCAGGATCTTCTGAACTGCTGAAATGTGTAGCCCAGCAAATGTGTAGCCAACATTCCAAAACGGATCTGCCTGCAGATTGAGAAAGGGGAGTCCAAGGTGGTGGCTAGCAAGTCTCCATCAGTGTGACCCTGCCCGATGCCCTGATGACATTCCTCCTACCTAAGTACAAAGAATATGTAGAAATAAAGGAGAGGAAATGGCTACGAAGAAACCAATTTTGATACCAGTCAGAAGAGTGTTTGTTGAACGTTTACTGTGTGCAGAAAATGGTATCTGTAGGAGGAAAACCTTTTTAAGACTTTGAAGTCAGTACATAGTACTTTGTGTGTGCACATTGGGTGGATAAAATGCAGAACAAGAAATAAGACAACTAGAATTCTACTCGTGATAGTTTTAAAAGGAAAATGAGAACAGGGTAAGCGTGGAAGAAATAAAAAAAAAATTTTCCATCAAATGCAGTCACCTTAGGATGGGTTACCATGGTGATAAAGAGAAATAGTGTTCAAAGTTTGAATAAGAAAATTGTCATAGAGAGAGTAAGTGCTAACAATTTTAAAAGATGATGTGAAAATTAAGGGGAAATGAAGCCGAATGGATATTGGGAAATCTCAAGAAAATAAAATTGCTAGGTTGAAGTCAGGGTGAACTTTAACTTACCACAGAAGACTTAGGTCAAGGAAGAGAGGAGAGGAAAGGACGGAGCCTTCCGAGGGCCAAGTGTGCAAAGGATGGCGTGAGTCAGCCGGAGTGAAGCAGAGCCAGAAGCTTCCAGATGTGTGGGAACAGGGCAGGGACTCTGGCGCAGGGTGTGGTCCCTGCACAGTCAAGGGAGAAAGACTGTGCAGGTGGAGCCGATACCCGGGTCCCCAAGTTACTGAGGTAACCCCGCGAGAGGGATCAGTTCACATAGGAACGTGAAGTCCCTGATAAAAAAACTGTTCAGAGAAGATGAGTCATCAGGTCAGAAATTTCAGGCAAAGCAAGGATTGGAAGAAGGGAAGATAAAGTAGAAGAGTGATGTCTGTCAGGGCTAGCTCTTAAACGGTACGTTTGTTCTGTGACTGCTGAGAAGTGGCCAGTTCGCCAAAAGTGAAGTGTGCAGGTGCGGGGGCTCACGTGGATGGGGGTCAGAAGGGCAGCTCCTTCGGGATGCTCTGTTGCCCTGGACAGTTCCTACCAACACAGGTTCGGGTTGGCTGGAAGGCAGATTTCTATCAGTGACGGTCAGTTAGGACACTGTTAGCTGATGACCTCGCCTGAAGGTCATTGAGAAGCAGCCAGCACCGGGATGGATCCAGCACACGCCTGCGAAAGGAGTCCAAGGTGGTGCTGCTCCTGAGAGTCTCGAGGAGGGGGGTCCCTCAGCCTCAGTTGGAAAGTGTTCATTCAGAAAGATCTGGAGGATGGGTACAGGCCAAACCCGCCCGGGGTTCCAGCCTGGGGGCCACTAGTCTGCCGTCTCGACCCCAGCCGAAAGCCTGAGGTATCTGCCCCCTGTAGGGCTTTATGCTCTGCTCTATGGGTGACAGATGACACGCCTAGTGCAGTGGCTACTAATTAGAGCTGAGAATGCATTATTAATGCATTGCATGCTATTATTTATAATATAATAGGAATATATTGCTATATCGTTTAGCTGGTATGACTAATTATTAATCAGCTATTAATTATGCTATTAACTGGTGGTTTTGATTAGTTATTGTCTATGCTGTTTGGGGGTTATCTTGTGCTAAACAACCTGCGTAAGAGTGCTCAGGGCATGTCAGGGGCTCAGCAGAGCCGGGGCTTTGGCAGTACAGTGAGGACCCGTCTCGAGAGCCAGGCTGAGCTCCCTGGGGGCGGAGAGGAGGCTTGTCAACATCTGCGGTGATTTGATGAATTAGGGCTCTGGGAGAAAACGGCAGAAAACAGCCATGCAGATGTTCTCCTAAACGCTCTCCAGCTCTTTCACAATTCAGAGTCACGTGTGTGTGCAGGGCCCTTTCATGCAGCTCTGGTGTGAAAGGGAATCGTTTAGGGGGATAAGCTAGAAAATGCAGGTCATCCCCAGGAAGACGTTTCTGCGTCAGCTTGAAGATGTCTCAGAATTTAAAAAATTACTAAAAAATTGTAAAAGGAGGAATAGTAGTACTGAAACTGTGCTCGTAGTGTGCTGTATGTAGCATGTGGGCTAGTTTCAGACAAGGTTAAAAAAAAAAAAATTACTAAAAATTATCTTGGAGTCATTTGTATTCATGTTCCCCATCTATGCACACACACACACACACACATTTAGATCTTACATAGGTGTCTGTGTTTCTGTTCTGAAGTATTCAGTATTTCCTATTTTCTCAGTGTTTGTTTAGTCAGGGTTCTCCAGAGAGAACCAAAAGGATATATAGAGAGGGATATATGTTAGATAAATATAGATGTTCTAGGAATTGGCTCGCACAGTTAACGAGACCAGGTCATTTGCCCTCTGCGAGCTGGAGAGCAGGAAAACTGTGTAATCAGGTGCAGTTGGGAGGCCTGAGGCCCCTCGGGGCTGGAGGCACGGGTTCTGGTCTGAACCAGGAGTGCTGGACGTCTGAGGGCAGGAGATGGACGCCTCCGCTCAGGCAGGGAGCCGGTTTGTCCTTGCTCTCCTCGCTGGTTGGGCGATGCCCACCTGCCCTTGGGAGGTGATCTCTCCTTCACTCAGTTTACCGATTCCAGTGCTCTTCCAGAGACGTCCTCACCGCCTCACCCAGAAATCATGTTTTGCCGGCCATCTGGGCGTCCTTTCAAATCGTTTCACAGAGTTACCCTGTGCTGTTTGTTGGATGAGTGTAATGTTAGATCACAGCAGGGTTGGTTCGTGGCTGGAACACAGATAAGCCCGTGCCTCTTCGGGCTCTTTCTGCTCTGCTGAGGGAGAGGCAGCGGCAGCAGACTCCGGTCTGTCTCTTCCTTCTTGTTGTTCAGTTGCTTAGTCTTGTCCGACTCGTCATGACCCCATGGACTGCAGCACGCCAGGCATCCCTGTCCATCACCATCTCCCAGAGTTTGCTCAAACTCATGTCCATCGAGTTGGTGATGCCATCCAGCCATCTCTCCTCTGTCGTCCCCTTCTCCTCCTGCCCTCAGTCTTTCCCAGCATCAGGGTCTTTTCCAATGAGTAGGCTCTTTGCATCAGGTGGCCAAAGTATTGGAGCTTCAACTTTGGCATCAGTCCCTCCGATGATTATTCAGGGTTGATTTTCATTAGGATTGATCTCCTTGCAGTCCAAGGAACTCTCAAGAGTCCTCTCTTGCACTCTTCCTACAAATGTAAAATAGACAAGAAGGTCCCAGTGCAAACCCGTGGTAAAACGAAACCTTCGAAGTGCTAGAGGCCCATGCCGCCTGTCTCTGTCCTCAACCAGTCTTCTCAGAGACCACCTGGAGGGGCCGAATAAGAAGTGGGGATGGCAGGATTCCACCTGGCTCTCGTGGCCTGAGAAGTGGGTCCCCTTGGCTGAAAGCTGTCTCGGAACCACTGAGTCTTCACATCAGCTTGCCTCTGAAATACTTGGTCATCTTTCTTGGAGAATGCATGGCAATTACAGCTGCTAGCAAAAATTTCTGGAACAGAATGGGCATTTTGTCCCTGTTGTTGAGGTTCTGGAAACATTTGGAAGGAAACCTCACTCCATACTTCTCCATCTATTTATGCATTGTCAGCCCAAAGAAATGCTGTTTTCGGTCCAGTACCTCCTTGTCCATTCCCTTGGGCTGTCTGCTGATGGTGGGAGATGGGGTAAACAGTTCTGACCCCAGCTGTATCATATTTGCATGGCTAAGTCCATATTATAATGTTGTTTCGCCTTTAATTGCTCCAGGTATAGAGAAAATCCGCTTCCACCTTGTGTCAATTTTAACGTCTGCCTCTTTGCTGGCAAGAAAGGGGGCTTTGGCCGGTAGTCATCGGTGTTAGGTACCAGCCTCCTTGGTGTCTTTCTCTCTTCATCTGCAGCAGCGTTCCACCTAGTTGATCTTGTGTGTGCAGGCTGCCGAGAGCTGTTGACATGTCTGAGTGGGCGCTTGCAGGGGCTGGCGTCAGAGTAGATGTTTGCAGGGGCTGGGGTCTGAGTGGGGCTTGCAGGGAGGGGCTGGGGTCTGAGTGGGCGCTTGCAGGGAGGGGCTGGGGTCTGAGTGGGCGCTTGCAGGGAGGGGCTGGGGTCTGAGTGGGCGCTTGCAGGGAGGGGCTGGGGTCTGAGTGGGCGCTTGCAGGGAGGGGCTGGGGTCTGAGTGGGCGCTTGCAGGGAGGGGCTGGGGTCTGAGTGGGCGCTTGCAGGGAGGGGCTGGGGTCTGAGTGGGCGCTTGCAGGGAGGGGCTGGGGTCTGAGTGGGCGCTTGCAGGGAGGGGCTGGGGTCTGAGTGGGCGCTTGCAGGGAGGGGCTGGGGTCTGAGTGGGCGCTTGCAGGGAGGGGCTGGGGTCTGAGTGGGCGCTTGCAGGGAGGGGCTGGGGTCTGAGTGGGCGCTTGCAGGGAGGGGCTGGGGTCTGAGTGGGCGCTTGCAGGGAGGGGCTGGGGTCTGAGTGGGCGCTTGCAGGGAGGGGCTGGGGTCTGAGTGGGCGCTTGCAGGGAGGGGCTGGCGTCTGAGTGGGCGCTTGCAGGGGGCTGGTGTCTGAGTGGGTGCTTGCAGAGGCTGGGGAGGTGAGAACTCGGGAGCCACAAGTGTGACGCTCACGCCCCACCCAGGCTGCCCTGAGCCACCACATGTGTGCGGCGTGTCCAGGGATCGCTGTGTAAGTGGAGGCGTTTCTTAGAAAGAAATGTGTGATAAATTTGGAGAGCGTTTTTGTTTCAAAAACCTCAAGTCCAAAATGTGCTGTGAGAAGCCTTTTCCGAAATGCAGTGAGCATTCTGCTCTCCTCCTGGGTCTGACTCAGGGCGTGTGTTCCAGGCTCCCCGTGTCGTGTCCCGCTTCGCAGCCCCGAATCAGCCTGCCCCCTCAGAGTTCTGGCTCCTTTCCGTGAAGAGCGGTGTTTAGAAGCCAAGATGTGGGAACTCAGTGTGCGCGTTCCTACCGGGCTGTCACTGCTCCTGGACTTCCCAGCCGGGCCATGACTGTCATAGAGACGGGATCTCTCAGCTGGGCTCAGGTCCTGCCAGGGTCACCTGCCGGGTGGTGTGTCTGGAGGTGTGGAAGTCCCTCCTCGGGAGGCCGTGTGGGACTTTGGAAGCAACTGAGTGAGGCTGTTAGAGGAATTCGGATTCACTTCTCACCCCTTGGGAGCCTCCGTTTCTTCCTGAAAGGTGGGGCCGCTCAGGGACCCTTCCGTGGTTGCAGTGGACGCTGGATGAGATAACAGAGCTCTCTCACGCGCCTACGTATTTGCATCATAGCCTAAGGGCATTTATGGCAAAGTTGGTGCTTCTATTACACCATTGTCTTGCCGGTTTTAATATTATCTTCTTAATTATTCCATATTTTTTCATGTTGTTCTTTATAATCTTAGTTAGAAATTTTGAGAGGAAAATGGCGTTGCTATTAATTAACAATGACTTAAAGAAGACATCCTTACTGAGCCCTCAGTGAGCTGGGCGGGATGCTCACAAGCCTGTTTCTGGTGGATTAGTGTCTCTGTGGCTTCTTTCTCTCTGCTCTCTCTGGAGACAAGAAGGACCCGGTTAGTTTCAGCTCCTGAGCTGACTTCATCCACCTCATAGCAGCTTCACAGTCTCTCCCACAGTCCAGGCGAACTGCCACATCTGGCCTGTCCAGGTCCAGCATTTTAAGCCCAAACCCACAAGCGGCTGTGGGACCCAGTGGAAGAGGAAGGCTGTTGTCCTTCGGCAGGTCGGGTCTCGTTCTGGTGTCTCCCAGAATTAGGTCACAGCTTTCCGGCTGTTGGAGCAGTCACGCGTTTCTGGCTTCACAATGCCGGTTTCCCGCTGACATTTTAGGGATTTTACTATGTATATGAGATGGTGGGACCCTTCCACCCAGCCTAGGAATGCAAGGTGCTGCTTTCTTTCTGTTTGTTTTGGGCTCTGAAATATGATCTTTATGGTGCAGTTAATTCAGAGACTCCTTAAAGGCCCCTGGAGGTTGGTGTCACGTGGTAAGGCTGATGGGGTCGCGCGGGGCTCACCCCGCAGGGCTTGGGGCTGCCGTTGGTCTGTACGTTCCCCCACCAGGTGTCCTGACGCAGTGGCGTCTGCCTGGGAGTTGAGGCTGGTCCTGGTGAATCCCGTTTGGATGGACTCCACTGGAGGTCTAGTCGGCTCCAGAAGCCGCCTTTTCCTTCATGATTTCTGCATTGTTTCTGACACTGGTCGTCATAAATTCAATACAGAGTAAGGGAGACTGGCACCCTGTGTCCAGTGCAGGCTCTTAAGCCTGGGCCTTTAGGCTTCAGGGTCATCTCGGGCACTGGATGGCCATCTGCTGTCCACCCACTGTGTCCTGCGTGGCTGTAGGGGTAAGGTCACGGCGCCTGGAATGAGGCCCCGGCCAGCAGCAGCTCTCTGCCCTCCCATGCAGGTCTCTCTGTATGGCCACCCTGACCAGCCGCTGTGCCTTACGCAGCCAGTATTTGGAAGCAGTCCTTTGAGTTTTCCTCCTGGCGTCAGACGCGCGCGCTTTATGGCAGGTGCTTTCCAGGGCAGTTCGTTGATTTGTTCTGTTTTGTTCGGGGCGTCTGTGTTCTAGGTTTCGAGCCCGTGGCAAGTCTAACCCAGTGTAACAGGTACTTTTTTCTTTAAGTGGTTTAAGACCCCAGCCTGATATGCATTGGCCTAGATGTTTTGTAGGACGATTTGTGTTTTCATCAAGTGGCTGTTATGTGTCTTATTCTGACCCAGTTGCAGTGCTCTGACTTGGGGAGCCGCTGGCATCCGAGGATGTGAAACACTGCGGGCTCGTTGATTGTGTTCATCTACCCCTTGCTAATTGAGCTCCACTGCTTTCAACGCCTTCACTCTGGATCAGCTGTCTTTGTCTCCGTGCCGCTTAAACGTGTGTACTGTGAACCTGGAGAGCCAGGAGCGGCCTTCTTTGGCTGGTGCCGGGGAGAGAGCCTAGGGACTGATTAGGACTCCTCCAGAGCAAGCTGCCTGTGCATGAAGCGATGCTCTGCAGAGACTCCTTCAGGCTTCTGTTCTCCTAACAGAAGGTGTCATGGGAGCCCTCGGGTTACAGCCGCGTGATTCAGGAAGCACTGAAGGAAGGAGAAACACGCTCACCTTTATGCTGCAGGTGTTGCCAGACCTCGAAGCCAGGATGATCCTTTTAATTGGGAACCTCTAAGGTCCCATGTGTGCTAAGTCGCTTCAGTCATGTCCGACTTTGCGACCCCGTGGACTGTAGCCCAACAGGCTCCTCTGTCCGTGGGATTCTCCAGGCAAGAACACTGGAGTGGGTTGCCATGCCCTCCTCCAGGGGATCTCCCCGACCCAGGGGTTGAACTTGCATCTCTTAAGTCTCCTGCGTTAGTAGGCGGATTCTTTACCAGTAGCTCCATCTGGGAAGCCCTAAAGTCCTGAGCAACCATCTTTCCAGAGTCCTCCTGTGTCCCCCTTTGAGGAGCTGAGGTGTCGTGGCTCCAGTTACACCATCTCTCTGCAGACCTGTGAGCTGGGAGATGAATCGTCCTTTCCCCGACCCCCACGGGCACGTCCCCCGCCCTGCCCGGAGGGCTCACTGGACATCAGAGAGGCCAGGTCCCTGGCATCGCAGCAGATGGCAGGGAAGCCTCCCGCCCGCGGAGGACCGGAAATCCTTTCTCCCGTGGACGTATTGTGTCATTTGTGCCTCCGTCAGCAGCCGCTGCCCTCGCTGCGGGTTTTTTCTGTGGCTAATCCCGAGCGGCTCACAGCAGCGTGTTTCCCATTTGGCGTGCTCCTCCCCAGTGGCGTGCAGCCCTGCTTACCCCCTTTTCAAAACTTGGGTTTCATCTCTGATTTTCTAAGATTTCTTCTGGACTCCCCTGCTGGCTCAGCAGTAAAGAATCCGCCAGCCAATGCAGAAGATACAGGTTCGATCCCCAGGTTGGGAAGATCCCCCCTGGAGAAGGGAATGGCAACCCGCTCCAGTATTCTTGCCTGGAGAATCCCACGGGCAGAGGAGCCTGGTGGGCTACGGTCCACAGGGTCACAAAGAGCCGGACGTGACTTAGCACATACACACGCCACTTAGGTTCAGTATGTGTATTAAATTCATGGAAGCTGAGCACTGTCGTCCTGTAACCAATATCCTGTCCATTTCAGGCTCTGTCACTTAACCACTGCCTTTGTCTTCTGTTTCACACGGGCAGTGTCCCACCTACTGTGACACGTGCAGTCAGTTCCGTTTCCTGTTTTCTGGTCCACAGCCTGCTCAGGGACCCCCTTCTTCCCACCACCTCGGCTCCCAGGCTGGCATGGGGCTGGTGTCCTGGGGCTGGTGACTTTGTCCATGGGGCTGGAGCGTGTTTCCCATTTGGCGCGCTCCTCCCCAGTGGCGTGCAGCCCTGCTTACCCCCTTTTCAAAATTTGGGTTTCATCTCTGATTTTCTAAGATTTCTTCTGGACTCCCCTGGTGGCTCAGCAGTAAAGAATCCGCCAGCCAATGCAGAAGATACGGGTTCAATCCCCGGGTTGGGAAGATCCCCCCTGGAGAAGGGAATGGCAACCCGCTCCAGTATTCTTGCCTGGAGAATCCCACGGGCAGAGGAGCCTGGCGGGCTACGGTCCACGGGGTCACAAAGAGCCGACGTGACTTAGCACATACACACGCCACTTAGGTTCAGTATGTGTATTAAATTCATGGAAGCTGAGCACTGTCGTCCTGTAACCAATATCCTGTCCATTTCAGGCTCTGTCACTTAACCACTGCCTTTGTCTTCTGTTTCACACGGGCAGTGTCCCACCTACTGTGACACGTGCAGTCAGTTCCGTTTCCTGTTTTCTGGTCCACAGCCTGCTCAGGGACCCCCTTCTTCCCACCACCTCGGCTCCCAGGCTGGCATGGGGCTGGTGTCCTGGGGCTGGTGACTTTGTCCATGGGGCTGGCTGGCCTTTGAAGCAGGCCGTGCTGCGTCCACCTGAAAGGCAGCCCCGCACCTCTGTCCCTGGGCTCCTCCCAGAGCTGGGTGCGGTGTGCAGGCCACTGCCGTCGGCCCAGCCCCAGCTCTGCTGCAAAAGAGCTGAAGCGGGCAATAGCTTTCAGCCCTTTATCCGGGTGGCGATCTTTTGCTGTGTAGGACGCCCCCGCTGCAGGCTGGGCATGACGTCATCCTTTGCAGAGTGTACGGCCGTCCCCGCTCCGCCTGCTGCTTGCCACGGGCACTGCCTGGATGGTCTCCCTCACCCCCGTCCCTCGGAGGCCCGCGCCCGGGGCTGCGTGGTGCCCAGGCCGGCGGGTGGGCACCATACTTCTCGCACTGCCCCGCCGTCCTGACCGGCGTGTCGGCCTCTGGGCTGAGCCTCAGGGGTCTGCCGAGGTTCAGTCTGTCTCTGATGAAGAGTAGTTCTGGCTGAAATTGATGTAAAATGCTGGGCTCCGTAACAGATTCACACTAGCATGTATAACGTGATCCGCACGGACCCACCATACAGCATGGGGAGCTCCCCTTCAGTGCTCTGCGGTAACCCATAAGGGGAGGGTCAAAGAATGGATACGTGTGCATGTATAACCGGGTCACTTTGCTGTATGTCTGAACCTAACAAACACAGGATTGTACGTCAGCCGCACTCCAATAGAGGTAAAAGTTAAATTTTAAAATAAGTGCATTTACAGGACGGCAGGTCCAGCCTGCTGGCAGGATGAAGTGCTGCGGGAATGCACTCAGGGATTCAGAAATGAGCCCTTGGGTCCCTCTCAGCCCCGTGTCTGACAGACAGGGAGGTGGAGGCTCACACAGCCTCTCCCCTTTCCCGAGGGGCGGGGTGGGGCGGGGTCGTCTGTGGTCCTTTTGTCAGGACTGTTGGCTGAGTTGTGCCCCATCATTGAGGTGACTCTGCTGGGTCCTGGCAGTCCCCTCTCTCTCACCTGAGTGTGAGCTGCTCACGCTGGTCGCCACGATCTTTGGTGAGAGCGTAGGTTTCATCACTTGTGTGCTCGGAGTCTGAGTTCACTACGCGGACCCTGAAGGCTCAGCTTTGCTGAAGAAGGTCACCGACTCAGCGTCTGGCGATGGTCTAGCTTCTCAGACCTGTTTGGAGCCACGTAGGCCCTCTGAGCTGTTGAGGACTCACTCCAGGCCTCTGGTGAGCCTGCTGCTGGCCTCAGTAGTGGGGGCAGGTGTGTGTGTGAGTCACTCAGTTCTGTCTGACTCTCTGTGACCCCGGGGACTGTAGCCTGTCAGGCTCCCCTGTCCTTTGGATTTCCCAGGCAAGATTACTGGAGTGGGTTGCCATTTCCTTCTCCAGGGGATCTTCCCGACCCAGGGAGGAACCCGGGTCTCCTGCACTGCGGGCAGACTCTGGCCCACTGCGCCACCAGGGCAGCTGGTCGGAAGGATGAAATCTGCTGGTGGAGAGGAAGCCGGGTTTGGTCACCGCCGGCTCTCTCTCCTCTTCCAGGCTTTTCCACCTCCCTCCCTTTCATCTCCCTGATGGGAATCAAGTCAAGCTTTGCTGGTTCTCAGGGGGCTTCAGGGTGAGCTTGAAGTGTTCCGATAACAGGAAGGAGGTGCCAAGCTCCCTGGGCCCTCAAGGTCCACGTCGGTGGACTTGGGCGCCCAACCCCGTGCCGCCTCGCTTCTGGATGCACAGGCTGTGCTTGGGGGCCCGGCGTCCTGCACACGCTGGGTGTTCAGCCTCTGACCGGGAGGGGAAGGACGGAGAACCCACGGAAGTGGAGCAGGGACCACTGGCCGTGTGTGGAGGGGCTGTCCTGGGCTCAGGAGGCCCCCGGCTCGTCTGGTCCAGGGTCCAGCATCCCATCAGCTCAGGGCTGTGGAAGACCCTGGCCCTGTCAGTGCCTGACCAGGCGCGCTCACCTCTCGCCCTCTGCCCTCTCAGGGAATCCGGGGAGGTGGGCTGCCGCGTGGCGGGGGTCTGCAGTTCCAGGCAGAGGCCGGGCAGCCAGGGCCTCTGGTTCAGCTTCCCCAGAGGTGGGAAGGAGTGATCACAGGCGTGATCCCACGCCTCCGGGAGCCACAGGCGTGTCCTGGAGCCCGGAGCACTCCCGCCTGTGGCTTGCGGCTCCTTCAGAGTCTACGGAGGACCAGGGCCCGGCGGCCTCACACCCCTGAGAAGCGTGGCTGGAGTGCTGCTCCGGGCTGGGGCTGGATTCCTGCTGGGGGAGAGGGCGGGCCCTCCTGGGGAAAGTCCTCGGTGTAGCGGGCGCACGGCTGTGGACACGCCTCGCGCACAGCCGCGGGGGCGGAGGGCGCTCGGAACTCGTCTCTGCTGCAACGCCCGCAGGTGCGCTGGCCCTGGAAACTCGCTGCCCCGCTCTTTTTTTAAAGAATAGTAAACACTTAAGTGCTTAATTTTGGATTTTCCTGGATCCATTGTTAGAAATGTATTTTTAGTTGGTCATGACGCAGAGAGCCCAGATGATATGTCTTCGTAGTTTATAAAATAACCTACTAAGTATTTATAAGGAATGATCTGCAAATACTTAATTTCAACTATCAACCTCACATTTTCACGAAGTACACCATGGGGTAAAACCTTTATTATCCCGCACAAGAGGCAAAATGTGGGTTTTCATTCATTCCATTCAAGAGGTAACGTCGGTTCCATTCTGATGACAGAAGGCTGCAAAGCTGCCCATTTTACTGGAGGTTTTGGAGTAGGTTGCAGTGGCGAGCCGCTCCAGCCTCTCTCGATGACGTGCTTTGCCCTCGACAAGAAGATGCTCAGGTGGTTTTCCCAGCACTTCCTCATCACACGGAGATCGCCCTTCTCCCGTCTGAACCTCAGGTCCAGACCTTGAAGTGCAAAGTCATGTATGACAGCACCCCTGGAGCCCGGGGGTCGTCTGGAGACCCTCTGCTTGCTAGCCCAGGTGGTTTGCTCTGTGGCTTGAGCAGAGGACACACTGCCTACTGCTCTCTGGCGGCAAGGCATCCCCTGGTTTTCTCAGTATGAACGCTGCCTGGGCAGGTTTGCAGAGCACGCAGGGTTCATCCAGAGAAACCTACTTGCTGGGGAGCTGAGTCATGGGTTCAAGTTCAGATTCCCAGCTTCGAGTGTGAACCTCTGGCCCACTCACCATGGCGGGAGCTACCTTACGCTCATGGGATCCGAGGGGCCTGGGACTGGGGGGTCCTTGGGGTCTGCGCCAGGAGTGGGCAGGACTGTTGTGGACTGTTGGCCACACTTGAAACACTGATTTTAGAAGGGGCTTCCCTGGAGGCTCACTCAGGCGGTAAAGAATCTGCCTGCAATATGGGAGACTTGAGTTTGACCCTTGGGTCGGGAAGATCCCCTGGAAAAGGAAATGGCAACCCACTCCATTATTCTTGCTTGGGAAATCCCATGGACAGAGAAGCCTGGAGGCCTAAAGTCCATAAGGTCACAAAGAATCAGACAGGACAGAGCGGCTAACACGCACATTGATTTTAGAACCCAGTCCTTGACCAGAAGGGTCTTCTGCAGAAGACAGCCTGGTGGGGGGGCCACTGAGACTGAGTGGGACATTTGGAAGGACGGCTGGAAATAGAGACCCTTCACCTGGAAATTCCAGGCAGGTGGTGGTAATTAGAGCAGCCGAATCAGGAGACATGTGTTTCCCCTGAAAGTGCATTGTTGATGCTTTCCTCCCCATTGTGTAAACTCAGACCCCCGGGTCAAGTGTGCGGAATTTCCTCTTCTTTGTACAGTAGCCTGGCTGTGGGCTGGAAAGGATCTCAGAAGTTGTTGATCTCTGTGTAATTTTGTCCAAATAAAGACTAGAATTCAGACTGAGGAGCAGAGGTGACTTAGATCCCGGAAGCCTGTGCTTGAGTTCTGTGCACACAGGGGGCTTGTGAAAATGACTTTTGTATTCTGATTCACTGCAAATGCATCAGGGTTTTCCGGTGGTGCTGGTGGTAAAGAACCCGCCTGACAAGGCAGGAAGCTTATGAGACCACGGATTCGATCCCTGGGTTGAGAAGGTGCCCTGGAGGGGAGGGCATGGCAACCCAGTCCAGTATTCTTGCCTGGAGAATCCTCATGGACAAAGGAGCCTGGAGAGCTATAGTCCATGGGGTCACAAAGAGCCGGGACATGACTGAAGGGGCTAAGGACGCAGAAATGCACCCACTTGCCTGTGTGGTAGCCCGGTTACCTGGGAATAGGGCCTGGTTTGAAGTCCACGTTCTTGGTGTCGTCAGAGCTTCAGGGAGAGCGAGGGCCCTGGGTCTCAGGCCCCCTCCCCGGTTCTGTGATGCTGGGCTCTGGAGAACAGCGGGGCACAGATACCTTTGTGGGAGAGACCTTGGCCGTCTACCCACATCTTGCGTCTTCCGTCTTGGCTTAGGAGAGTGGAGGCTTCGGTAAACTTCGAGGGATTGTAGGAGACGCTTGATTCCGAGGCTGGGGAGGTCCTGGGCTTCAGGACAAAGAAGTCCTGGGGCTTTCCCTGGATATTAGAGAGGGTGGCGCTTCAGAAGAACATAACCAAACAGAAGGAAGCAAGCAGGTCTCCAAATCTAGTAGGTGGAAAGGGAGCGGACAGGAGAATTGTTTTCAGAGAGTCTGGTGTCGGACCCTGAGAGTGAGAACTGGACCGTCAGGTTCTCGCCGGGGCCTTCGTGCTTCTTAGGCGGACGTGAAGGGGGCTTGGTGAGCCAGGGAGCCTTGTGGTGGGTGCTTTATCTCCTGGGGTGGGCCTAGTTCTCAGCAGGGAGTGTTACTGGGTGAACACTGGGGTTATGAGGAGAGAGAGTGGAATTTGTGAGAAAACGTGCCCCTACCCACAGTTTTCTCACTGTGATAAACTAACCCTGCGTGTGGATCACCACGCTGCCCACCTTGGGGTGTCCGGCCCGTGCCATCACACCCCTTGGCCTAGCTCTGTAAGCAGCTTCATCCTTCCAGGCTGGAACTCTGAGGATCCGATCCTCTGTGTCAGCTGAGACCTGCACAGTCTGCGCTCACCTGGGCTGACCTTGGTTTGTATTAAACATGAATACCGGGGATGTGGGGTTTGGTGAGCTGTGGCCCATCCTCTGTGGGCCGCGGGCGTGGAGGAGGGGGAGGCTCCTGGTTTCAGGGTTCAGGACCTGGACTTGAGATGGGGGTTCCTGGTGACCAGGGCCAGGGACAGCGGCGTTCAGAGCAAGTGGACACAGCTGCTCCTCTCGCCCGCGAGAAGAGGGAGCCGCTGGGGACGTGACGCCTGGGCCTCCGGGCCCCCCGGCGAGGCTTGTCCCTCGACAGTAGCTGGCCTCTGGTTTCTGTGGCCATCAAATTAGCAGAATTGCATTAGAGTGGCTGCTTTCTTTTGATTTAAAATTTTATCATTTCTCACGTTCCGAACACATCCTTTGGGGTCTCTTTTGCTTTCCCCTTTTCTTTAATTAACCCCAAATATGAAAAGGGTTCACAGGCGACCGGGCCGTGAGTTTTTCCTCTGCTTGGCTGTGCACTGAACTGTTCCAGTAAAGACAGGGTCTCATTTTCAAAGGGGGAATGTTTGTGCAGTGCCAGCTTCCTGGTCCATGGAGTCAAACCCAAGGGGAAAGATGGACCATTTTGATCCTTTGACTCCTTAGGCTAAAATGAGATTTCCCATCACATGCTTTGCTCCACCTAGGTTTTGTAGACAAGCCTTTTTTTTTTTTTTTTTTTTAAAGCAGTATTGTTGGTGAAATGCTTTCAAGCAGCTTGTTTATCTTTGAACGAAGCTTAGTGTAAACATGTCAGGTCAAACGGGAGAGTGGCTTGTCCCGTCAGTGATGGAGCCTCCTAATTAGAGTCCTCGCTGAAAACAATGCGCAGTGATGAAGGCTCGGCAGAGGGCGGAGAGGAAGGAGGAGACGATGCTTTGTCCAGAGGAAAACGAGATCTGGAGAGGATGTTCTGGGAAGATCTGGGGAAATGCACAAAGTAACAGGGTGGAAAAGCCCAGCTTCGTGGGTTCTGAGGGTGAGGTGGAGGCTGCATTTCTCGGAGCAGACTCCGGGGGCCACGATGGCTCGCTCAGGGGCCCAGGGCCTGGTGCGGGCCCCGCGCTCAGGGCTCAGACAGGATTTCCATGTGTGGTCCCGCCAGGCTCTGGAGCCCAGGGCTGCGGTGACGACGAGCCAGTGTCTTGGTTGATAGATCAAGGCCGCGAAATCCGACTTGCATTTTCCACTTTTGAGGCTATGAGATGCAATGAAATGCACCTACCACTCAAACCATACTGAGCATAATATAATCTTACTTTTTCCAATATATTTAGTGATTTAAGGATTTAAGAAACACATGTCTCAGTACCCACAGTGTATTAGTTTTCTCTGTACGGTGGGATAACCGAAAGCTTTAGTTGATCTAAAATTGAAATCTGTGGCTGGTAAACTAGTATTATTTATTAACTTATTTATCACTCACATCAGCTGGTAATTCCAGACTGTATTTTTACTAGAGAGAAGGTAGATGGCTGGAATAAGCAAACTGAGGTATAAAGATTCAAAGTGTATGTCACTGTTTAAGTTAATTTGTGGAGTTTGGGTATTTGGGGGCACTAGTGAAAACGTGTTAAGCCATATCCAGTCGTATTGAAACATCCAGTCTTGCGTTTCACATACCCAGGGGTAGATTCGTGGCATGGACCAGTAGTTATTCAGACTGAATAAATTTCGCCTTTGAACATAGCCCGTAGTGTGGTGACGTTGTTTCAAGGTATTCGCGTGATGCAAGGTGGCGAAAGGAATTTTCAAGTTATAGCCCTCTGTCTCCAAACCCCTCTCCATGTCTGCATCTTATCCAGGTGTTTATGGATTGAAGTGTTGTAATTTCAAAATGCATCCGCGCATTGCAGTCACACGCCCTGGTTCATGTTCCTATCAGTGGCAAGGGATGCCCCTCTTACGTCTCCGTGAGCCGCGACCTCACTCACCCTTTCAGTTGCTGTGTCAAAGGACCAACACGTCATATGAGCATCAATCAACCCTGATGAATGCGTGGAAGACTTCATGTTTGTTCTCTCTGACTAGCTGAATCCAGAATATAACTCAGTTTCTTTAACTGGTCAAAACAACTGGATTTGCCTGATTTTAGAAGAAGTGTATTTCCAAGTTTAGGGTTCCGGAGAAGTACATTGTAAGTTGATTTTTTAAAAAGTGAGTAAAGGCTTAAGTAATTTAATCATCATAAAGGGATATTTCGTGTGCTTGCACAGAGCCATACACAGAGATACATCATGCCTGTGTGTGTGTGTGTGTGTGTGTGTGTGTAACAGTAAGGTCAACGGCAACCGCAAACTTTATGTTAGAAACAGCTCCCCAAAAATTGTATGATTAGTCGTTGATTCGTATCTTAATCGGGATGTTATTGACTCTTAATATGAGATTAATTTGCAACTCAAAGTCCCTTTGATAATTCAAGAGATCAGTGACTGGACACACACAAAGGATTTGTGTTGGAATCTGGCAACAAGAAATAAGTGAAGAAAAAGACTTGAGTCGCCACCCGGCATTGTATCGGCAAGTCATGAAGTGATTGGAAGCGGAGGTCGTTTTGCCACCCTGTCCAGTCATATAGCTTAACACAGTAAGACACACATTGGTGTCCTACCGGTCACCTCTACTATGTGTCGGGAAAAAATGACCCAACTGCCGTTGCTGAAGTTTGGCTCACATTAGTCCCTTAAGGATTCGTGTTTTATGTATTGTTTGGCCAGATTCTCCTCTTCAATAGTTTTATTGGCTTTTGGCTCTTTCATGTTTAATTTCTTTCCAGAGCCAGCCCAGCTTGTTGCATTCAGGACGCCTTCCCCCAGTTCTGTGTGAGGTATCCCCCTTTTTCATTCGCCTTAGTTTTCCCCTTTGAATAATGCCTGGTTTCCTCAAATGAGAAATAATAACAGGCTGTTTTAAAAAATGAGCTTTCACTTAGAAATTAACATAGAAGTTTGAACTCCAGAATTGGCAGTTTATATAGCAGAGACCCTGAGGTTTTTCAAAGAAGGAGACTTAGTTCCTTTCAGCACATACAGACTTTCATCAGAATGTGAGAATGTGGTTCTTAAAAGCCCAGCTGTGGTCTTGGTTTCCGACGGGGGAAGCCGCACCAGGAAGTTTTGTTTTGAGCCGCGCTCACGGTCTAGTCCCCCTTGTTTAGTTTTAACTTCACTGCTGCTGTTCAGCTGCCAAGGTGTCTGACTCTTGGACTACGTGGGCTGCAGAGTGCCAGGCTTCCCCGTCCCTCACCATCTCCGGAATTTGCCCAAGTTCATGTCCATGGAACCAGTCATGTCATCCAGCCGTCTCATCCTGTCGCCCTCTTCCGCTTCTGCCTTCAATCTCCTGCAACTTCAAACTTCACTGCAACTGGTAGCAAAAGAGTTCCCAGATATTCCTAGATGTTAACACACTTATATCAGTTCTTTGCCGTTAGAAACCACATTTAAATGCTCACAAATCTCCTAAAACTCTCCATGGTAGATAATGAGGGCAGTAAATTATTATTGAATACAAGTGAAAAAAATTAAGAAGTTAGGACTAGCTGTGTACCATTTGAATTGAATCGCCAAGGATATGGAGTGAGTGATTCATATTTATTTCATATTTGTATTCACATTAAAGTGTGCATGGCTTAAGTCTTCTGAATGTTTTTCTTAAATGCTCTTGGAAGACATGAGGTTTTCTGGAATCTGATACATTTTAATAGTCATTGGTCAGTGGCTTGGCATTTGGTTTCAGCAGGAGCTGGTAAAGGTAAGGATTGGTTTCTTGAGTGTTAGGAGT
>SJXQ01006866.1:248256-268268 GCA_006408695.1 Aepyceros melampus
GGGGGGGACGCTGCTCCTCGCAGGCGGGAGGGGCGGGCTGTGGCTCTCGTGCAGCGTCATGGACGGGGTAGCCGGGAACTCGGGTGGGAAGGGCAGTGCGGGGGTCATGGTCATTCCAGGTAGGGGCACAGTTCAGTTCAGCTGCTCAGTTGTGTCTGACTCCTGCCGACCCCATGAACCGCAGCACGCCAGGCCTGTCCATCACCAACTCCCGGAGTTTACCCAAACCCATGTCCCTTGAGTCGGTGATGCCCTCCAACCATCTCATCCTCTGTCGTCCCCTTCTCCTCCTGCCTTTAGTCCCTCCCAGCGTCAGGGTCTTTTCCAATGAGTCAGCTCTTCACATCAGGTGGCCAAAATATTGGAATTTCAGCTTCAGCATCAGTCCTTCCGATGAACACCCAGGACTGATCTCCTTTAGGATGGACTGGTTGGATCTCCTTGGATGGGGAGACAGGCAGGTGAGAAAGGTGTCCGGCTACCTGGGGAGAGTCCCCAAGACTCAGAAGCCTCCTAACGGGAGGTCCCTTCTGAAGGTGGGGATGTCCTCTCCAGACACTTGCTCATTCCGGACAGTCAATGATTCTGGGAGAACATTCTGGCCAAGGACTCCTCGGCTTTGTCCTTCAGGCCAGTGAGTCAGCAACCACCAAGGGCCCCACCCCCACCCCCAGTTCCCATCTCTAGGCGGCCTTTCCACCCACGAGTCCCAGCGGACACGCTCGTGGTCATCTGAGCCTCGGTCACGGGGCAGCTAGTCATCATCCCGTCTGTGTGTGGGGCCCCCAACGACATGCGGGAGACACGGGGCTGCCCCGACACCCTCGGTTCAGCCCCTCCCCAGGCAAGGACGTTCCAGGTCCACCCCCACCGTGGGAGAAGGGGCACGAGGGGAAGGGAAGATGAGTCAACCCATGTGGTCTGACGAGGGAAACAGGAGAGCCAGCCTTTCCGTCTCATGACGGAGGTCGGAGCCAAGCACACACCCTAGGGTGCTCGTGAGGAGGTCGGAGCCAAGCACGACCCTAGGGCGCTCGTGAAGCTTGCAGGAGCCCCCCAAGACTGTGCAGACTCGCTTCTCGGTCTGACTGCAGGAGGTGTCGCGGACCCCAGTTCAGTTTGTTCCTCAGATGTTTCATGCCCATTTTTTTTTTTTTGCCAAGAACATATCAACACTTGGAGTTGTTTTCCCATTTGAGCAGAAGTGTTTTGTGAGTCTCAAAGTAATGGGGATAGTCTGTTTCCATGTTTTCCATGATTAGAACAGAAATGTTATTTTACTGAACTAAATTCTTTTCTGTTGTATTAATGAGGAAAAGTTATTTTCACATCCTTGGAATCACATTTATCTTACATTTATCAAAACAAAACGCTGATGATAGAATCACCATCAGGCAAATGCAGATGAACGCACGTGGACTGTGAGCTCCGTGGACATCCGGCACCCTTCCATCCACAGTTCCCGGCATACTTTTGGAGATTCAAAAATGCTGTGCAGGTGTAGACTTTTAAAATTATTATTACGCTTCGGCATGCGGCCTAGAGTTTGCATTCTATCTTGTTTTTAGTTTGCTTTGTTTTCATAAATGACTTTTTCGGTTGGAAAATTTAGAGAACAGTACATAATAGTAGCTTCGATCATGGGGTTTTCTTGTCTTTGGCTTTAGTGGAATTCCCTCGCACCTGTTAATGTTTTATTTAGTTTTTTTCGTGTTTCTTAGGTGTAATTTTGCCCCGTAGGATTTTGGTTCTTTTTAACTGGAGTGGAGTGGGTCTTCGTTTGCTTCTGGCGCGTGGCGCGGTGAGTCAGTCAGACGTCGTCCGCTCTGTGCAGGCCCTTTTCCCGCGGAGGCCGCTGCGGGGTCCTGAGCGGCGCGCCCCGTGCTGCAGTAGGTTCCTGCTGGTGGCGCGGCCACGGATTTGAATCCTGTGCATGTTTTGGGGGGAGGGTGAAGGCCCAGCTCAGTGGCTCTTACGCCCCTTCCTCAGAAACCAGGTTGAGCCAGGATGATTCCAGAAGCTCAGAAGCCCCTTAAGTCCCGTTTCATTACCTGTAGCCCCAAGGACGAGCACACTGCAGCTTCATTTGTTCAGGTTTGAACTTTATGTCCTCAGAGTCTCCTGGCTTGGGTGTTTTGTGTTTGTTTGTTCCTGGTTCCCAGTTGCTCGGTACGGAGTCTTCGAGACCCACCCGTGTTACAGCCCACCAGCCTCCGTGGGCAAGGATTCCATCCCCTGGATCCAGACCGCTGTGTTTCCTTCTGCTATTTCCAGTTCTCCCTGCTGTGTAGAGTGTGGCAGCGGTCGTTCTTGAGCGTGCCTTCAAGAATGACGTCACTAAAGCACAGCAAAGTGCAGACACAGTAAGCTCGCAGCTCAGCGAAGTTTCGCACGTGTTGCCGCTCACCCTGGTCGAGCAGAGAATGTCCCAGCTCCTAGAGACCTCTCTGGCAGCCCCCCGAGACCAGCAGGCTCCTGACTTTGGCTGTTGATGGCATCCCTTGTTCTAGATCTTAATGCTGGGAGGTCATACAATGTCTGCTCTCCTGCTGAAGTTCTTTTTTTTAAATCATGGCTTAAAAACTATTTTGTGGAGGAATGGTTGGTTTACCATGTTGTGTTAATTTCACAGCAAAGGGATTCAACTCTGCATCTACCAACCTGCCTACATACACACACACGTTCTGTTTCATATTCTTTCCCGTTACAGGCCACTGGCCACTGTAAGATTTTGAATACAGTTCCCTGTGCTGCGCGGTAGGACTTCGTTGTTTATCCATTCTGTATATCCTTTGCATTTTCTAACCCCAAACTCCTAGTCCATCCCTCCCCTCCTGTTGGAGAACTTTCAGGATTATTTCTCAGGGCGCTCCTGTCTGGGCTGGAGGTCCGCGGAGGCATTGACAGCCATTTTGCAGAACCCCTTGGCAGTACACACACATTTAAAACAAGAACTACCAGAAATAGCATACTCTAGTTAAAATTACAAACAGGATGTGAGCTAGGACGTACACATTAAAATCTCTCATATATACTCTCTGTTTCTTTATGATGTTCTAGTTTCCAAAAGAGTGAGCTCATGGCGCTTTGAGGGGAGGGTGTTATATTTTATCTGCCGTACTAACATTTTGGGGATAATGAAACATTTAAAAATAATATAATTGAAAAGGTTGAACTTCAGTGGCATGTGGTAAGGGCAGATGCTGTGAAGTGGTCTCAGTAATGACAGATATGATGCGGCTTTTGATGACATCTGCCCACATACATGTGGGGCAGGTGCCAAGAGTGAAATCTGGGGACAAGACCTCGTGTGATGCTCAGCTCCAGTCGTTGTTCAGTCGCTAAGTCTTGTCTGACTCTGCAACCCCATGGACTGCAGCACGCCAGGCTTCCCTGTCCATCACCAACTCCTGGAGCTTGCTCAAACTCAGGTCCATCCAGTCGGTGATGCCAGCCAACCATCTCATCCTCTGTCGTCCCCTTCTCCTGCCCTCAGTCTTTCCCAGCATCAGGGTCTTTCCTAATGAGTCAGCTTTTTGCATCAGGTGGCCCAAGTATGGGGGCTTCGGCTTCAGCATCAGCCCTTGCGATGAATGTTTAGGACTGATTTCCCTTAAGATGGACTGGCTTGACCTTGCTGTCCCAGGGCCGTGGCCTAATCGCCTTGCAGAAGGGTGGTTCTGCTGGACAGCTCCCCCTGGAGGCGGGGTCTGGAAGCTCCACTTTTGATCTGAACCTGCTTCCCAGCTTCTGCCCTGGTGGCCCTGAAATACATTCCTGTGTCTCTACGTGTTTCTTTAGCGGGGTAGATGATTATGCATGAGATTCTCCGAAGGAGGGCTACCACCAGGAAGAAGACGGGGCGCGTCCCATCACCACAAAACTATTCTGACATTTTGCACAGCGCAGAGAATGTGAAAAGGAATTTGAAAGATAAGCTGTTTAGACTTGGCTGAGATCCACTTGTCCCTATTTGGCGGGATGTGAAACCCATAAAAATTGTTGCAGTGGGGTTGGTACAGGGCTCTATCTCCCATCAGAAGCAGGGAAAGAACCACAGAAAATTGAGGACTTCACTCTGTTTAACTATTTCAGACGTGCTTCCCTGTGGAATATATGCCACGGTCAACAAATTACCTCGGTTGGGCATTCTCTCTTTCTCTCACCCATGCAGACACACACGCACACACAACAGTGTATCAGCTGGCTTCTTGCTTAGGTAAAAAGTCTCTCTAAATGGAATCAGCGAGCCTCCCCCTTCCTGTGTGCCCACCTAGAACTCGCTGTGATGTCGAGAAGCGCTTTCGGTCGGCCTGCAGGGCAGAGAAAGAGCGGAAATTGAGTTTATTTTGAATGAAAGTCTCTGACCCCAATCACCCCTCTTCCTTCTTTGGCGCGCCTACTGTGTGTCGTAAATCTTTGGGAATTTTTAGAACTTAGCATACTTTATAGCATTAATTCTGATGGCTTGACTTTCTGGGAACTCTTAATTGGGGCATGAAAGAAAATGTACATTCCATTCACTGTTTCATCCTCTTGTGAAGAGTGTAAAGGGACTCGTACAGAGTATGAAAGTACCCCGTGGACGTTGTTCCTTTCGCATTCCTTTCCAGCTGTGTTGTGTGTGATGTTTAAGCGTGATCCCTTCTGTCGATGGTGTGCGTGTCCGACAGACTTCACTGAGAGCTGGTGTAGTCTTCTCTTTTCTTTCAAGTAACGTTAATTCAGGTCGGCTTCCGCTTGGAGGGAATTTGTTGCACTCTCGTGGTGACTTGCTGGCTGTCAAGATTGGCTTGGTTTTCACTGAGTTATTCTACAGGCTTAGGGGTACAATGGTGGTTCTTTTGCCCCTGAGGACTTTGCAGGCTTCTCTTAGCCTCACGGGGTCTGAGAGGCACGTGTGGCTGTGGGCCACGGATGAGCTCCTTCTAAGGGCTGGCTAGAAAGCTTGCTTGGATTTTCCCATGTCATCTTTTTGGGCAACCCAATAAGACATGGACCAAGACCCACAGCGCTGTGGCCTTTGAGATCTTCAACCTCATCCCCAATTTCCAGGGGGAAACGGTCTTCCTGACCAGCCTGGTCAGCTGGGCCTGTAGGTTTAGCGTGTTCTCCCCGGGGAGAAGGCACAGGCCTCCTCGGGGGACTCAGGGCTGGTTTACTTGACCTCGCACCCGGGGGAGGGCCAGGCAAGAGGGATGGGTGGGAGTGCGTTACAGAGTACAAGTTCTTCCTGTTCCAGAAGCCGAAACACATGGGCAGGGAGCTAGCTGCTCGGAGCCCAGCGTCTTCCAGACCTCAGGAAAAATGAGCAGGCCTTGTCCACCCCCTCAGATGTACGGCCAAGGGAGCTGCTGGAGCCGGCGGGGGGTGGAGGGGTGGCGGGGACGGGGGGACGGCTGCTGGAGCCAGTGGGGCTGCCTTGTGTCTTTTGATTCTGCGGAGAGGTCCAGATGCAGAATGTAATTCCCCAGGAAGTCCTGAAGCTTGTGACATGCCCTTTAGCATGTTAGGTCCCCACTGAAATTGTGACTCGGAGTAACTCATGCCGTTTTCTCGTTCGCCCTTTCAAACAGTGGTTCAGGATGGAGAGTTGAGACGCGCACTACTGCAGGCTTTTACTTAATGAGCTATTTCAAAATCAGAAAGTCAGGCAGATCGAAGGGACGCTCGGAGCGTCACTGATGTCCTTTTCAGCCAGGCACCCTCGAGTCACAGCTGAAGTGACTCTACATGTGGGCCAGAATAACAATATTTCAAAGTGGATTTTATTTAGCAAAGTAAATGTGTCTCTCATGATTTTTGTTTGTTATTCTAAAAATTAGGGTTTTTTTTTTTTTTTAAAACAGAGCCATTTTGCATAAAATGCTAGGCCACCCAGATTGTGAAGCAAAAATCATGGTCTAAAAATGTCTTCTGTTCTGAAAAGTTGCCCATCGTTCAGATGTTCTCTGAATTATCAATGCTCCGGGATTGTCTTCTAGGGCCAGAAGTGGTCATAAAATTTCCTACGTGAATAAAGCAGATAAGGAGACATGAATATCTTTTGTCTGGGATTGAGAAATTTTCTTTTTGCTTGATGTAAGCTGGTGGGAGCAGGGTGAAGGTCCTTTATTTCTGTAAGAGGGCTATATAAGACTTTAGTTGTTTTTCTTATCTCTGATTTCATCCAATAGTTGTCATGACTTGGAGTGTTGTTCAAGGGAAATTTGCGGGTGTGTTTCTGTAGCAAAAGCTCAAACAGCTTGACCTCAGCATCCACCATGGGGCCCCTCTAACCTCTTATCTGGGGTCCCCTGCAATTAAGGCATTTGCTGATAGCTTAAGGGAACAGTTCCAGGAAACTCACTTTTATAACCTTCCTCAAATTGGATAAAGATAAGCTTCTGAGATTTTAATCAGCCTTTCAGAATCACCAAATGGCCATTTTCAACTTGAGTTACTAGGGTCTGGTTTTGAAGACGCCGTTGTCGAGCTGTGGTTAGGAAAGCCCACCCCGCCCCCACCCCGGTGAACCTGGGCTGTGGGTGGACAGGTCCTCTGTCTGTGGGTGTTAACCTGACTGGCTTCTCCTTCTGGTCTCCTTCTGGGTAACTCAGCAGAGTTCAAGAAGCAAGCGTGGGTTTTTGAACCCAGCTCAGAGGCAGGGACGTGGTGGGGATGAGACGTCGCAGAGAGGAGGCCACCTGGAGCCCAGGTGACTTGGGGCTGCCTCACCCATTGAGCTTGCCTGGCTGGGGGCTAGCTTAGCTGTTGAGCAGCTTCGCGCCGTGCCTGGGGGGCCCCTGGGAACCTCCACTCTCCCCGGCTGCCTGGAGACCTGGAGCGGCCCCCCACTCACTGCCGAGTTCCTTTTTGTAGGGGTTTCTCACAGTGCTGTCCCTGAATTGTGAGCTGACGCACCAGTGTTGCTGGGCTGTCATCTAGGGTTGTTATTTGAGGTTGATTCAATGGACGCCAGCATCGCCGCCACCACCATCAAAACAACAGCGATCAGACGCCCGCCACGCTGTCTCACCAGCTCTCAGGCGCCTGTGTACTCGTGTTTAAACACCTGTGGGGTTGGCGCCGATCAAACCGTTGACGGGGTGTCGTGGTTCGTTCGGCGGTGGGTTTTACAGCCAATGTGATCGCAGGTGAAACACGGGCTGTTACAGGCTGGGTGTGGCGCTCTGGGGCTGCCCTCCAAGTGCTCTTGGGGTCCTGGAGACAGACACGCCAAGGACACGTGATAAACGCCACAGTGTTCTCCAGTCACTGAGTCATGTCCCACCCTCTGGGACCCCGTGGCCCTCGGCACGCCAGGCTTCCCTGTCCTCCACCATCTCCCAGAGTTTGCTCAGACTCCTGTCCATTGAGTCGGTGATGCTGTCCAGCCATCTCATCCTCTGTCGCCCCCTTCTCCTCCTGCCCCCAATCTTTCCCAGCATCAGGGTCTTTTCCAGTGAGATGGTCTCGCCAGAGACCATGTGGCCAGAGTATTGAGGCTTCAGCATCAGCATGTCATGGGCACTGGGTCGGAGCAGTGAGCCCTTTCTTGGGGATGGTAGAGGAGGCTCTTTTCTGCAGTTCGTTGGTTCTTTAATGTTTGTGCATTTCGGATGAATTTCTGGAGCACAGGTTTCAGGTTTTAGCCTCATCTCTTTGGACAGCTCTAAGTGGTCACCCAAACCCAGATTCTGAAGCAACACTGCGTGCATGGATTGATTTACGCTGTTAGGAGGTTATGAGAGTGCGTGCTGAAAAATTGCCTGAAAGATGAATCAGGGAGAGGAGTAGATTTGTAGTGTCTGGAGTCTGTTTGGACTCTTGTCAGTTGTCCCCATTTCCAAAATATAAAATTAAGAACAGCTTACTGTCTTGGGGGCACTTGTTCAGATTTCATTTTATAAAGTAAATATCTCCAGATGTAGTTGTTTTATGGAGAAGATTTCCAAGGCACTGGAACCAAGATGAGCATATTGTTTGTAAAAAACAGACTTCATGCAATCACAGTACTGTTAACAACACGGTTTTATTTTCCAGAAGCTGTGTTGCCAGCAGCAGTGCTTAGGTGTGCACTTGATCTCAGGCTTAACATCGAGCTGCTAGTAAAGCTCGTTCACTGAATTCCACCCATCACACCCTCTTCCATTCCGTCCACAATGTCTGTGTCTACTCTGGTTTAGAGTTTGGACCTTCTAAAGAAATTGCAAATGTATTGAGCACCATCGTCTGTCTTCTGATGTGCTGGCAGTTTTCCATGATGGTGATTGAATTGAATTCCTCTCGACCTCGTCCTGGCGTGTTATATCAAATCTCCTAACTCAGAGTTCGCGTCTGTAAAGTGGGAATGTAATATGCGTCTTGTTAGACAAGAGGAAGCTGGTCGATGCATTCGGTGGCCATTTGAGCACACTGGTTCCCTTCTTCTCCAGCTCATCTTACCCACTTGGATTCCTCATCGTGCATTTTAACTTGTTTAAACGTTAGAAATGAGTCACAGGAGCATTTTGTTGTGGAATGTACTTTTATTGAAACTTCCTGGTTTAATTGAATTGAAATTTTGTTATTTAGGCTTTGGGCCTATTTGTTTCCTTTCTGCGTATTTTGCATGTCACTGTGTCCTGGGGATGTGAGAGGCGAAGCGTGGACCCCAGTCCCCACCACCAGCTTCCTGCGGTCTCAGCACTGAAAGTGCTGCATCAGAAGCGCCTTTAAGTAGGGGTGGTGTCCTGCTAGACCTTGGGAAACGGGGAGAGTCCATGTCTTAGGGCATCAGTGCCGGCGTTCCCTCTTTGGACTGAGCGATGCTGTGATGTTCCACTCGGGGATTGCTGTTGTCTGCCAGGGCCAGAGATGGACTTCTGAGCAAGTGCAGAAGGACTTGTCCCCCAGGACAAGGCCACAGAGAGTGTGTGTTAAGATGGGGCTCGTGGTACCCGGGTAAGGCTTTTCCCACAAGTAGCGACGAGGCCAGAAGCATTTCAGTTGAAACCTGACCTCCGTTCGTGGATGTTCTTCTGTCTAAAGCTGTTTTCTCTTCCTTCCAGGGTGGGTGTGCTGGCTCTGGCTGCGGGAAGTGTGACTGCCACGGCGTGAAAGGACAGAAGGTGAGTAGCCCTCCGAGGTCAGCGATCCCTTGGGCCTCCATCACTGTGCAGGTCATTACTTCAGAGCAACCGAGTAACCAGCGAGTCGAGCTGAAGCTTTATCAGCTTTCAGGCATTTCCCCAGGGCAATACAAATGAAACAAAACCAGGCTTAACAATATTTTTGAGGCATCCTGACTACTGCTCCTCCCCAAAGCTGGTAGTTATTGGTGGCAGTTAACAATAAAAACGCGATTTGGGTTCTTTCCTTTTTTGACTCTAGAAGGAACAAGTGTATTGGCAGAAAATCCGTTGAGGCAATCGCATTCTTTGGAATTACTGCATAAAGACTAAACTTAGCTTTAAAAAAAAAAAAGTTTCTCTTGAACTTGAGGGCCTTCTATTCAAACCAGAATTTTTAAACGGTTTTACATTCGTAAGATACTTGTCTAGATTTATTTACAGAAACAGTAACTATTTATCATTTCCCAAATGTACAATTATAATATTTTCTTTCTAAGCAATACTCTGCCCTCTCTCTCACTTGAAGAATCGCAGATCTGTATGAAGACAATTTTCTCTTGAAGGCAGCTTGGGTCTGTGCATTTCAGTTGTTTGGAGAGAGGGTTTTCACCCCAGGACAGGGCAGCATCCTGTCTCTGTGTGGGGTCACCATGGAAACCGGGTGGAGCCATGGGAAAACCCGGCCACCGGGCCACAGCAGCTGGGGCCAGACGGAAGGGTGCCAGAGACCCCTGGTCCTCTTCCCATTTTCTGGGAGCTGGGAGTATCGTTCCGGCAAGCCATCCCTTCTGGTCTGCCCAGGGCTCAGTGAATCACAGACTCACATGTCTGAGATCCAGCAAGTTCTACTTTACAGAAAATTGTTCCATTTCTTTTCAGCTGTTTTGCTGATGTACCAACCTCATCCTTTTTAAAAGTCTGTTGACCGTTGGTGCCACTGCTATTACCTGGACAGATTTTGAATCAATGAAGTATGTGGAAGCGTTTTCCTGTCTTCCAGCACCCACGTTCAGCAGCCGCTTTCCCCTCTGTAATCCCTCTTCTCGAGCTGCTTTCTTACTCGGGAAGTGTCTGTAGCTAGTCCCAGATGGCATCCTCAAGAGTAACGGCAAGATGTTCATGTCAAAAGACTCTTTTTGTGTGTGTGTCTAACTTGAATTGTAAGCATGATGAACTAACAAAGAAATCCTTCAAACTATAGAAAGTGGAACTTGCAACAAATAGGAAATGGAGACCTTTATCAACATCACTATGCTTTTCTTGTAACTTAGAGTGTCAGAATTGGGGGAGGAGTGGGGGAGTTGGGTTTCTTGCTTATAAAAAAAAAAAACGTGTCTTTTCCACCCGCTTTCTTGGTTTCATTCTCCACCATCGTCTGCACCCCTGGTGGCATTCACTGAGGCTCTGGTGCTTTTCAGACCCTATTCTGGTCTTATTTCTCTAGCCTGATTCATTTTACTTTTAACCTCAAGTCTCCCACTTACATATGAGGAAGAAGATTCATTATATATGAGGAAGTAGATTCATCCAGGCCCAGCTTTCCAAATATGTTTGGCCAACTTCTTCCTGACTCGACAGGGGCCTGGCCCTCGTCAGATCAGAGCTGGTGAAAGCACCTTCAGAGAAGGCAGGTCACATCTCGGGGTGTCAGACACCCAGCCCGACGAGGAAAGGGGCTGTAAGTGTTTCTTTTCAAATCTGAGCACGTGGAAGCCTTGCTTTGGCCAGTGCCTCAGCGGACGCCAGGTCTGTGCGTCTCTGGGCCCGGGAACATGCACTGTAGGCCTGCCTTCCACTTGGGCGTGGGAAGGTCAAGGTGGGAAGGTCACAGGGTCGCCACGATCCTTCCTGGTCTTCACATGCTCCTTCAACAGGCTCCTCCACCGTCCACTTTGGGTTTGTACCTTATTATTATTATTCAATAAAGACTGTTTAAATGAGATACTGGCAAGCAGTGGGTTAAACCATCCTGAATTTGTGTTTTAAAAGGCCGTAATGATTGAAGGGGTCAGACAGCCTTTGAGATTTAGGGGAACAGCTAACTGATTTAGGATTATATCCCTTAAGCAGAAAGCGTAGCTCTGTCTTTTCTCCCCTTGAGTATAAATATTTCAGGTCCCATGGTTCACATAGCATGAGCCGGGAAGGGGCCTTCCTCCCACCGAAAGAGGAAATTTTAAACTTCCACTTATTGTCTCGGACGTGATGTTAAAATAATCAGTTTAACGATGGGAAACACCCAGAGCCTGCCTGAGCTGGACCTTCAGATCTGGTTCCATTTCTCTCGTCCGAAGGTCAGATAACAAAGAAATGTATTCTTGGCTGGCACGTCAGCAACAGAAGTTGGTCTTCCTCATCTCCCACACTGCTCTCAGAGCCGGGCCTATACGTGCGGATCAGAGTGAACGCAAAATGAATAAAGGCTTGAGCATCACAGAATTTGCCTCGAGCAGTTCAACCCACAGACCTGCTTCTGAGCGACCAATGCGTGTTTTCAGTTCTCACAGGGGTTGTGTTGCTGTTCTCCATTGTCTGCAAGTTAAATGACTTTTGGGGTGTTTTTGAAAATAGGATGAAAAACATCACATAACTCGGACCGAGCGTCAGCTCACTGTTTCTGAGGCATGCCCCCTGGAGGGACTCTTGAACATATTGGTTATTGAGAATCCACCAGTGGAAACTGGAATATGTCCAGTGTAAATCACCAAAATCTCTTTTGGCAAAGATCTGAGTTCCATGCAGATGAGATTCCTGGACAGATGTCTGATATCCTCCAGATTTCACCAACAGACATCGGTGCCTTAGGTCACTGTTTTCCAGTCTCACAGCTATCAGCGCTGTGGAGGGATCTTGTGCCGAGCTCAGTGCTTAGATTCATGAGCTTGTCACAGACTTCAGTCTTTGCTGACTTGTTTGTTTTCCTGGCGCCCAGATGTTTTCTCTAGGTAATTAATCTGCGTTAGTACACAGTGACTTCGTGTCTTTCCAGAGGCCTCTGCAGTGTGGGAATTTTATCTCCTTAAACTGATTAGGGTTTCAGATGCTTGCCTCCTCAGTAGAAGCCAAAAGTTAAGCTCTTCTTTTGCTCCATAACCTGATTTTCTCAACTATTCGAGGTATTGGAAGAGGCAACATAGTCCCAGGTGTGACTCCCTTGGTCTTGGAAATTACCATTTCTACTTTGCAAAAAGAATAGAGTTTGCACAAGAAGTCTTACAAATGTTTTATCCAGAGGGGCCAGCGTTTATGTAAAGCTATCATCCTATCCTGCAGAGTCCCAGACTGGAAGCCTCAAGTTAACTAGAGAGGTGGGAGATATACATGTGAAATAAATAACAGCTGAAGAGTAAGTGGTCACATTGCAGGAGAAACAGCAGAGAAAACACATACTCTCGTCCTGAGAAGGGAGTGATCCCAGCAGACTAGGACGGTGAATAAAGGGCCGGCTTCCTGGATGAAGCAGGATGCAGGCGTGTTGTGGCCTCACTGATGCTCCAGACTCACCGGGACCTGGCGCAGCGTCCTCTGTCATGCGTCTGCCTCAAGTCATGTGCTGAGTTTAACTGCACTGATCAGAGAAAGTAGCCCCCGTAGCCTGCTGATGAACATGACCTTGGCAAAGGATGGAAGGCTCCTAATAGAGGGACTTTGACAGGGACTTCCCCAGGCCACAGTCTTGGGGAGCACAGAGAGTCTTAATTAAGCAGAAGTGTCCTATTTCCAAGGAGTGATGAGAACAGGGCGGTCATCTCACAGCTTCTGAGGACACTTTAACCTGCTGGTACCCAGGTCCTTGCCAGCAGCATGGGGAGGGAGCCCAGTTCCATTCAGTCACTCAGTCCTGTCTGACTCTTTGCGACCCCATGGACTGTAGCACACCAGGCCTCCCTGTCCACCACCAACTCCCGGAGCCTACTCAAACTCATGTCCATGATGAGTTGGTGATACCATCCAACCATCTCATCCTCTGTCGTCCCCTTCTCCTCCCGCCTTCAGTCTTTCCCAGCATCAGAGTCTTTTCCAATGAGTCAGTTCTTCTCATCAGCTGGCCAAAGTATTAGAGCTTCAGCTTCTGAATAGTCAGGACTGATTTCCTTTAGGATGGACTGGTTGGATCTCCTTGCCGTCCAGAGGACTCTCAAGAGTCTTCTCGAACACCGCAGTTCAAAAGCATCAGTTCTTCAGAGCTCACTTTCTTCACAGTCCAGCTCTCACATCCACACCTGACTATTGGGAAAACCATAGCCTAGACTAGACGGACCTTTGTGCAAACTCAGCCTGAACGGAAAGCCCCTGAGCTAGACTAGTCTCTTCTAGGGAGTAGGATGCAGGTGATAAGATCCAAGTGCTGATCAGAGCACGAATCAGTTTCCATTCTTCAAGGTAAGACAATCCTGACCTGCGAGGGCCCAACAAGAGGACCTCGTGGTTCAGAATATTCTGGAGTCTTGCCCACGATCCCGTTGCTCTAAGACTGGATCCGTGGCCTGTATGCTGCTCCACTGGCCACCTGCCAAGGAAAGCAGCCCTTCTGAAGCCTCTCTGTAAGTGGGTGGTGATGAAGCAGATTGCTGAGGACCGTAGAGAAATGGACCTGGTGATCTGGAGCCATGGGCAGATCTCTCGGGTCCTGTTCATAGACAGATGACCACAGGGGGCCACCTTGTCTGCCCGAGTGCGAGCCCCACCCCAACCGGAGGCAGGTTAGATGCAGTCCAGCCCGAGAAACCAGGATTGCATCACCTTTGGGGGGTGTCTATTCCACACAGCATTCAGAATAAACCTAGAGGCGAGGGCAATGAAGTGAGCCTCTTAACCCCAAGTCAGGAGATGCCATTGTCCTTACGTGGTGAGGATGGGGCCTCCCCAGCCCCTTCCTGCAGGAAATCCTGGCATATTCTTTGCCCTCTAGGAAATTCGTCACTCTGGTTTACAAGGAGTCATCTTTGTTACAAGCCGGGCATGACGCCTTGGTCTCCCAAGAGACGAATCTGGCCCTAGTTCTCATGCGTTCTGGACACAGAGATGTGGGTCGTGGCCCTGATGGTCAGCCCTGCCTGCGCCTGGGAAGGTGCGTCTTGTCTTTCCTCCCCGCAGGCTCCTTGCAGTGGACCAGGGATGAATCTAGTTGGCAGGCCTTTCTCGAAGGTTACTTTTGGAAACACAGAGCAAGTATCCATAGTGTCTTTTCCTCCAGGACACACTAAATAAGAAATGTATATGTAAAGAATTCTGTAACTCTAATCATACCTAAGGGTTTCCCTAGTGGTGCAGTGGTGAAGAATCCGCCTGCCCGTGCAGGGGACATGGGTTTGATTCCTGGGTCGGGAAGATCGCCTGGAGGGGGACGTGGCAGCCCGCTCCAGGGTTCTTGTTCACTGCCGTGGGTCTCCATCGCCTTCTCCAAAAATGTGTTCAGTTCAGTTCAGTTCAGTCGCTCAGTCGTGTCTGACTCTTTGCGACCCCATGAATCACAGCACGCCAGGCCTCCCTGTCCATCACCAACTCCCAGAGTTCACTCAGACTCACATCCATCAAGTCAGTGATGCCATCCAGCCATCTCATCCTCGGTCGTCCCCTTCTCCTCCTGCCCCCAATCCCTCCCAGCATCAGAGTCTTTTCAAATGAGTCAGCTCTTCACATGAGGTGGCCAAAGTACTGGAGTTTCAGCTTTAACATCATTCCTTCCAAAGAAATCCCAGGGCTGATCTTCAGAATGGACTGGTTGGATCTCCTTGCAGTCCAAGGGACTCTCAAGAGTCTTCTCCAACACCACAGTTCAAAAGCGTCAGTTCTTCAGCACTCAGCTTTCTTCACAGTCCAACTCTCACATCCATACAAGACCACAGGAAAAACCATAGCCTTGACTAGACGGACCTTTGTTGGCAAAATAATGTCTCTGCTTTTCAGCATGCTATCTAGGAGCCAGTATTAGCATTTAATATAAAGGATCTTTCTTACCCCGAGATCGCAAGCATAGGAGACTTTCTTAGTTGTCATCAAATCTTTGGTAATTTCCCTTTTTGAGACAAGGACTATATTTCATTGCCATTTTTTGAGAATTCATTAGTCTTCAATTTATACGTATCTTTATTTCGTCGATCTTGCTTTTAATTTGTGCGTGGAAATTGAAGAGACTGCTTTGTGTGTTATGCTTTATGTGTCAATTGGTTATTCTCTTTTCATGTCTTATTATTCTTAGTATCTCTGTAGCACAGATTTGAGACCTCAAAGATATTGAGAAATAAGCTTATCTTTCTATTATTTTTTATTAGAACGTAGAAAATTTCTTTCCCATAAATGAAACTTAACTGCTGTTCCAAACGTTAAAGGCACCATGTTTCTTCCCAGATATTTTATTTTTTACTTAAGTAAATAAAAAAGAATATTTTTGTGTAAACTCTTTGGCACTTTGGGTAAATTAACTGATCTAGGCTCAGTGAATTATTAATAAAAACACTAATTTATTAATTAAGCACTAACTCTCTGGGAGGCACCATACCACATTTGAATTAGTGAGGATTTCAAAATCTAGTATATTATAATTAAAAAGAAATTTCATTTTCTTGCTTCTAAGACATGAAGTATAAATGATAAAAGAGAGCAACTTACTGTAACATAGAAGGTAATGGCACCCCACTCCAGTACTCTTGCCTGGAAAGTCCCATGGATGGAGGAGCCTGGTGGGCTACAGTCCATGGGGTTGCAAAGAGTCAGACATGACTGAAGCAACTTAGCAGCAGCAGCAGCAGCAGCAGCAGCAGCAGCAGGTTTATTTGATAAAATTAAGACTTGTTTAGTGTATTTGTAATTACTTGTATTGTTTGTGAGACTGGTTGGAAACCTCTTTTTATAAATGCTTTGAGCATTTCCCAAAGGGCAGTGGCGGCCAGTTCAGCCTTTCCCCAGACGTGGTCCTCAGTCCACCTGGAGGATGCTCTTGCCGTGGCCTCTGGAATGGAATACCAAGGGGTCCTCCACTGTCAGTGGGGGGGACAGATAAGTCTGGGGACATGAGCTGCAGCCCAGGACATCTCAGAACCTTTCATTACAGCTTTGGAACCTTCAGAGGTGGCTCATCCCTTGCAGTTTTCCAGACTCACTTGATTATAGACCCCTCTGTTTCTCAAGTCAAGGAGCAGCCGTTACGAAAGGATGCTTGGTAGGCTAAGAGCGTAGGTTCTCCTGTGTGTTTCACCAAGTCAGTTGACCAAGTTCTCCCGAGAAAAAGGGAAATGACGTTTGACCTACAATTTCCAGTCTTGCTGAAAGGATCAAGTGAAAGGTCTGGTACCTAAGCACTTGGGACATTTAAAATGTCATGTATGTACATCGTTTTAGCTGTAGCTGAATTTTGAAGTTGGGGTAAACAGAGCAATGAGTTTGCTCGCTGGTGCAGTTGGGGGCTGGATTCTCAAACCTGAAGATGCAGGCAAGCTGAGAACTTGTTGGTTCACAGAGAAGGACCGTTCCGTCAAGCCAGAAGCTCTCCCAGCACCTGAATCAGAGAGATGTCAGATGTTTGCAGAATCACAGCACCATTGTTGGGAAGCCTGTTTGTAGCTTTTGGATGCTTTTGGTGGAGGAAAAATGAGACGTTCTCACTTGGGAGGTCTGTCTGGAACAACCATCCAATTTCTAGTCAGTGCTGTGATTTTATCATCCATTTCCAGACTCATTAGGGGAACCTCTCCTGTTAGTCACCCTCCTTACGTTTCAAATACCTCTATATGTTTTTCCTGTTAACTGCTTTTCCTGACATCCGTATACTTACAAGCAGTGTCCAAACTCTTCTCCTCCCCAAGTCCACTTACCTTGTTCGAGGTATTTTTAAAGGGGAATGTACGAGCAGAATCGCTTTATTTCTGCCACACAATGGATTTCAGCACCCCAAGTGTCCACTTCAGTCGCCTTGGGGTCAAGGCATCCACCCCGGTCTCTGATGGCTCACTTCTCTCCCTGTGTGCTGGGTAGATGGGTTAATGCGCAGTCTTTCCTTTTCCGTGTTTTCCCTGGTGTCTTGCAATGCCAAGATTGTTTCCAGATGTCTCCTATTTCCTATTTCCACACACTGGACATGAATCATCATCTGGCAGAGTCATCGTGAGAATCAGTGTGGGTTTCCACATTCACCTACTCTTGTCTTTTTGATAGTTCTTTGTTAAACAAAAAAAGGGGGAGAATTCTAAAAAGCTACGCCTGAATCTAAGAGTGAAGTCTCAACCATATGCCACGGGGAAGCCCTTATGAGCAGATCCATGCTCAGTGGTTTTATTTTACCTTCACGGACGCATCTCCTGAGCGCGGATGTTGCTGGAATGTGCCTCTGGGTACCACAGCAGGGGCCGCGAGCCACACCTCCCCCAGCATCCACCTCATCTTTCCCGTTTCTCTCCATTACATAAAGTCTGCCCCTTCGCCCTCTGCTTCCGAGACTGGTTACACTGGAGATAGATTTTAATCATAAAAATTCTACCTTTATGGATCTGTAACTGTACTTGGAATGCATCTCATCCGGTGCAGCTTCACAAAAGAGGGAGTTGATCTTCGTTCCACGTTGAGATGGAATAGGAGAAAACTAAAGGTCTTGAGTGGAATCTCGTGTCCTTTAAAGCCCAGAACCGCTCGTGTGAGTGGACACTGTCGTCAGCGGTGCCAGGCCCTGACCCTGACCGTCCTCGTCTTGACTCTTAATAGAAAACGTTATTTTTTTTGTAAATAGGATCCTGACCAAACAGTGGTCAGCAGGAACTTAGCTTTCTTCTAGAAGGAGCAAAATGCTGTGTGTTGTAATTCAAGATCACAGAGTCAGCATCGACCCTGATGAAGCACGGCCGTGCCGTGGATTTTCATCCTGTTTGCTGGTGGAAGGTCACAAGCCAGCGAAATGCGGTTCCGTTTGACACGAAACGTGGGATGACTCTGCTGCCTGGGCTTGGAGAACCGCACCCAGAAACGGCGTCGCAGAGCTCCGTCCTCCTGGGGTGGCTCGGCGCAGTGCGGGCCTAAACAAAGGAGGACTTAGAGGAAATGAGGGGGCCAGATGGCCCTGGGGACCGGGTGCCACAGGGCCTTGTTTTCCCTTCAACGAGCTCTGTATAAATGTGAAAGTCTCCCGTGCACGCTGTGTCCACGGGTGGCGTGGCCTGCCTCCACAGCCACGTGGCTTTAAAAAAGCATCATGCTTACCTGGCCCTGAGTCCAGCTGACTCTGGGTCTCTCCACTCGGAAGTCAGCTCTCGGTTCTCACCTCCTCCCTGAAATGCCATCCGCACATCCTTCCGGGTTTGAAGTCCCTCCCGGTCTCCTTCATTCGAATATGGTTGGGCTGACCCTTGTGCTTTGTAGACCAACCTCTGAAGAGCTGGAAGACACTCTTAGTGACGAATGAGAGATGGGATTCTCTCCCACGTGTTTTTATTAGTGCTTGAGGATTTGTCCACACTTTTTTTTTCTCATGTGGGTGTTTCACTGTGGCAGCTGACGTCCTGGGTTGGTTCACTGATCACAGGTGAGAAAGCCCTGGCTCTCGGTTGGTTGGTGTGAGCTCTGAGGCCTGCAGTATCTGGGTAAACACTTGACTGGGAAATGGTTTTCCCGAGGTAGTAAAGGAGCTCAGTCCATCCACGGTGGTTGCAGTGAGCTGCCTGCATCTGTCCCCCACCCGCCTCCGTTCCAGGAGCCTTGTTGAGGTTCTGCCCATCAGTGGCTGCAAGCTGGTGGATCTAGAGGGTGGCTGGCACCCGTCCTTACCGACGTGCCAGCCCCAGGGACAGGCAGCGGCAGCAGTCACCCTGCCCTGAGCGCTCTGCTGTGAGCCCCGAGGGGGCAGAGAAAGCAGAGCCACGAGGGTGAGCCCGTGGGGGCTGGAGCCGAGCTGGTCAGGGACGGGGACTCTGAGCTTCCCAGCAGGTGACAGTGGAGCACAGCTACCAGGCTCAGGACGCGTGAGCTGGGCTCCGGTTTTGATCGCCTGCTTTTTTAATCGCGTTTGCCCTGACTTGCGGCGGAAGATCGGGCACTATGGGAGAGTGCCGTGGATAGCTGTGTCCTGCTCCTCGAGGCTTCTCGCTTCCTCGTCGAGACCTTACGTCTTTACAGGGCGGGATGGGCCCTTGATCGTCTCTCTTTTCTAAGCAGGGCCTCTCCCAGCTGCTCTGTGTCTCACACGCGAGGGCGGGAGGTACATGGATGAGCCTTGTTTGCAGACCATCCGTCTCTGGACCCGGGAGGCCCGGGAGTGACATGGCCTCTGCTCCATCAGACGTCCACCTGCTCCTCTCGGGTGTTGCTGTTCAAATCCTCCCCCCACGGCTGCCCTGATGGCGAGCCTTGGGCCCTGCCTTTCCCTGGGCGGGAGCAGGAGGCCCCGCAGCTCCCTGTACGGAGGCGCTCCTATCTCTTCTGACTCTGGACCACACAGGCTGGGCCCTGGGTGCGCCCGGGAGGCCGTGATCCCCCGTCCTGGGAGGCAGTCCGGCTTCTGGGCTCCTCCCCGCTCCGGCTGTTGGACGCCCCATTCTCGCAGGAGACCCTGACTAGACAGCTCGTGGAGCGCCCTGCCTGCCCGGCAGACGTGACCTACGGCTGGAGGAAACTTCCAGAAAAGCTAACAGTAACATTTGGAAGAACATCTGGGGTCGTGAGCAGAGCAATGCTGTGCTTTAAAGACGCGGGATGCGGGTCCCTGCTGAGGCCTTGGTTCTCCAGGGCCCCGTGGATCCGGGGCTGTGGGGGTGGGCGCTGGGGCTGAGGTCTCGGGGGCCATGTCCCCACCCCCACCTCCGGTGCCCTCTACCTTGGCTCCTGGCATTCACCCGCCTCCCTGTGTGGGCCACACGGCTCTCTGTCCTTCCCTGCAGCCCTCTGCCCGTCCTGCTCCCCCCTCCAGGCCACGTACCCCCCCAGGCTGAGCAT
>SJXQ01006866.1:268580-299856 GCA_006408695.1 Aepyceros melampus
GTGTGTACACACCTGCACGCACCCTTTTTGCCTAGATCCCTCCCCTGCCCCAACCCCCAAGCCCTCTGTCCCCTGCCATCCGGTTGGGCTTCTAGCCGGGGGGCTTTTCCTCTTTCTTCATGGGCAACCTTGGAGGTCGCTGCCCGGGACTCTTCCTGGATGTGATGGGGACTCCAGGGGACCAAGTCGGGAGGGTGACGTTAGAGCTGGCGGGCTGAGGGCCCAGACCACTTGAAGAGAAGAGGCAGCCACGCTCTCTGCAGCGGTCGGTGGGGGCACCCAGAGCAGTGTGTGCTCAGAGGGGGTCCCGGGGAGCCCCGCCTTTTGTGGGGAGGGGGTGTGTGTCCCGAGCAGCTTCTCTGATGCCGGACCCGCCTCGCACGGGCTGGCCCTCTAAGGATCTGGCTCACTGCGGCCTTGTTCATCTGGGTCCTTGTGACTGAGGTGCGTTTCCCAACCTGAAAAGGAGTCTTGGCATTTTGATCTAAATCTCCAACAGGGAGAAGGTGGACTCGGAGCTCTTAAACTTTCAGATCCGCGTGTCTGCCGTCTCTGATTTCAGGGCTGTCCTGTAGAGGCCAGGGGTTCATAGAGTGTTGCCATGCTGCCCTTTCTAAAGTGTAATTTACCAGAAGGAGCCGCGGTATGCGGTCAGAGCACCACTGGGCCTCGCTCGATGTCCGCACGCCGCTGGTATGCAGTCAAGGTCAGAGGCTCCCTTGATCTGCGCGCGGAAGGTCAGGCCGTAACGGGCTGGCCCTTTTCAGGCAGACATGTCCTCAGCCTCGAATGCTTTCTCAGTGATGTATGTGGAAAGGGCAGGAATGTGATTCAGGGCACTTGGCTCCCGCGCCGCCTTCATTCACTTCTCGAGCTGCTGATGTGAAAGGTGGCAGTTCTTGAGTCCCCTGGGCCTTCCCTCCCTTTTTTTCTGTTTTGAAAAGTCTCAGAACACCCACACAGTGTCAGCTGTGAGTGTGTGGCCGCAGGGAGCCATGTCTGTCCCCTCGTTCTGCCTCGTCTGCCTCGTCCTGCTTTCCAGACCCCTTCCCCGTGGGTGACCCCGACGGTGCGCCCAGAGCTTCCGCTTCTGCTCTGCTTCTGGGGCAGAGGGAGGGAGCCGGGAGGCCCGGCGCGCTCCGGGAGGCTCTTCACGAGCCCCTGGGGTAGGCCAGCTCCCTGTCCCTGTGTATTTGTTCCTCCGAGATCCTGCACCCAGGTCGTCAGCTGCGGTCCGTTGGTGTGGGACATCAAGTAGCTGTGAGGTGGTTGCTCCTCAGCCGTCTCTCCCTGTAGGTGCTGGTCCTCCCCGTGGAGAAGCGTTGAATTTGGAAGCCTGTTTGTCCTCTCGGGATGTCTGGGGTCTCTCCCCTGGCTTGGAATTCTTGTGGGAGCTCAGGGAGTTTTACAAAGTTGGCAATTTCATATCTGGAAAAGGAGAGAGAAGGGAAGGCCACCTCAGGCTGCTTGACTGACCCGCCTCCGGTGGCCAAAGAGAAATTGTCCCTGTGGTTCTGCTGGATGACGCGGACCCCCAGGGTGCGGAATGCGAGCGAGCATCGCAGGAGGTTGGGTCTGGCCTTCGAGCACCCCCTGCCCCCCTCCTGCCATCCTGTCTGTCTGTCTTTCTCTAACACACTTATCCACTGGGTCATCTGTCTTCAAATTGATTTGTTAAATTTAAATGCAGGATACATGGGAAAATGTCAGACAGTTTTAAAGCTCTATAATCTGTTCTCTGTTTTTTTAATGAGGACATTAATATCTCCTAATTTACAGACTATAATGTGATTTGCCTGTTTCAGCAATTTAGCTCCTAGCCAAAGAGTGTAATGTTTTAATCTATTGGCATTAAGTAACTTAGAATTAACGAAACAGGAAACTGTCGTATCAGTTGAACCTTAAACGCCTCTGAAAAATAGATACGGTAAAATAGCATTAAATAAGATACTGCTCGTGTAAATTTTAATAATTTGACCATGCCCCTGGGTAAAAACGTGTGCCCACGTTATCTTTTGAACACATGCTGCTGATTTTGTGAGCACACTGAAGTGAAGGCTCTTTGTAAGTATTTAAGAAGGAGCTGTTTGTCGTGTTAACTTATGCCCCCTTATTTGGGATTGACTGTGCAATCATATGCTTTTTCTGGGGCTTCCTTGGTAGCTCAGTGGTGGTAAAGAACCCGCCTGCCAGTGCAGGAGACGCGAGTTCGGTCCCTGGGTGGGGAAGATCCCCTGGAGAAGGAAATGGCAACCCGCTCCATTAGTCTTGCCTGGGAAATCCCACGGACAGAAGACCCTGGTGGGCTACAGTCCATGGGGTCCCAAAACAGTTGGACACGACTTAGCAACTAAATGACAACGATGCTTTTCTTAACTATTCGGCTTTAAAATCACTCTTGACCAAAAAATTGCCTTCAGCATTCTCGCTCCATTTCTTTCCTGAAGGCACCGTGTGCTTTAAAACATACTGTGGTCTTTACTGAAAACAGGTTAAAATTTGGTTGCTGATTAGGAACGATCTTACCGCGGCTCTCCCTCACTGAGGAGGCTGCGCTGACAGTAGGTTTTGTGAAACCTCAAGGTCGGCCGTATTGTGTTGTATTGTGTGCGGAATTGATTCGTCATGTCTTAACCTCCTTGGCCCTGTTCTGGTCTTGATTAATGAGGTCTTGACATGATTGCAGCATTTGGGGCAAGTGTTATTAGCCATGTGGTAGCAGTCAGGGAACTTGGTTGGAGGGAAAGGAAATCATTTGAGGCATCTGAATACATGGTTCTCAGGTCCTCATGGAATAAACAGAAGAGGAGGGTCCCGAGGCCTCCGTCATCTCAGCGGGTGAGCTGTTGATGTACTGGCCTCGGAAAGACTCAGGCTGACACCAGAGAGTAAAACACGACGTCCTGGCCTTGAAAGGAATTACTATCAAACATGCTCATTAAGGAAAAATCGAGAAACCCTGTGTATAAGATAAAGGAGGTGTGTCTTACCCCTGTCATGTTTTGCTAAATACTCAAGAAATGCTTTGTTTCCTACGTTAAATTTAGCCACAAAAACAAAAATGAGTAATTCTTGGGTCCTGACCTGTAGCATCAAAAAAGGGACTACACTGCATTTTCATTCTCTTTTAAAATACTTCGTGGCCTTATAGGAAACGCCATGGACCTGACAGACATAGAAACTCAAAGACAGAAGCAAAAGGGAATGTGTTTAAATGGACCACAGTCAGGAGGGTTCGATTTATAAACATTTGTTCAGTGTTTGAGGCAAGGCAGGGTCACTCTGAAAACTCCATCAAACCAAATCTGACTCTTACGAGATCCCATGGGGAAGAGGGGCAGAGGCAGGGTCCTATCTTAAGAGGACGAAATGTGTTTTCAGGGAGTCCACGTGATCGATGCTTCAGCCAGGGTTGAATTCTTTTGCTTCCTAAGTCAGAGTTCTCGCCTCGTCACACAGCATCATCAGTCCACCATAAGACTGCAAAGCAGGGTTCCCCGAAGCTCCGCTCACTCACCCTGAGCAGAGGTGCCTATTTTTGTAGTCAAGTTTGAAATGGAATTTCTAAACCTGCACTCACTTTAGGTTTGTATTATTTCTTTGGAACCTTGAGCGTTTTGTGTTTCCTTACTCACTCATGGAAGTATTTAGTGAGCACCTCCTGTGTACTCTCTGTGCTGGGTGTGAGGGCCCAGGAAATGCCCCTGGTAGGGTACCTCTAAAACCCAGTTTTAATAGAGAATTGAATTTAACATTTTTTTGAGGAAACTTTTTTTTCTTAATTGCCAGTTGGCAGTTTCTCTAAAGGTTAAACCCAAAGAATACCTTGCGTGCCTTTTATGTTAGTCATGATAATTGTTGTTGTCAGAATAGAACTTTTGCATTTTTCATATTTACTGTTAGTACAGACTTAAAAAAAAAAAACCCTCCCTGACCTAGATTGAGGCATTTCCTGACTTTTGTGTGCCCTAATTTTGTTCAGGATGCACGCACTTCCAGGACCTTGTCACACACCCACGTTCATTTTCAAGTTAATAACATCCTTAGCTATGGGAACAAGAAAACCCTCCAAGGACTATTTAGACATTTGTGCTAATTGGTATTTCTAAAATTTGCTGATAACATACAGTGCATCTCTTTAAGCCTCAGGGTTGTTGGTTTGGAGGTAGTAAAAATAAAGCAAAGTGTCTTTTTGAGAAAAATGATGCATTTTTTTCCTTGTCTAAACTCCAAAAGCTCCTAACCTCCCATGGTTATTTTGTTTGCAGTAACTGTTCCTTCAGTCTCACTCCTCCCTCCATAGTCTGTCAGTTAGGACACAGGATTTTGATAAAAAGTGAGTGAGCGCAAGAACACGGGACTTTTAAACACTGAAAAGGCACTTGCACTGGTAAAGGTGCAGCGTTGCAGGCAGGTTCTCAGCCCCTCTGAGGCCCCGCCGAGTGGCTTTGGGCTCCTCTGGGCTCTGAGGCAAGGCCCGCCCCTGCCAGGCCAGTCCCCAGCTGCAGCTGGATCTTGCCGCCTCCTGCCTGCAGTCCGCAACACACACGACCTTCCAGGGCCGCCAGCCTAGTGAACTTCAAGCTGCTGTCAGGCTGCTTTTATGTCTGTGCTGCTTTAAAGGACAAGTCTTACGTCTGTACTGATTGTAAAGTAATAGGTTTAGGCAGAAACATTCCTGATTTTGATTTTCAAGAGTACCTCATATCACCTTTTGGGGAAGCTCTTAAAATCTGGTTGGATTTTTTTCCCCTCTTTCTAAATGACAAAAATGAAGAGAATGGGTTCAATGACCTCAAGTATGTATTTCCTATAAACTCATAGTAGAAGGACCAGAGGAGAGTCTTCAAACAAATTTTACCAGGAGTTGGATATTTAGAAATTGTTTCTTAGCGACCCCTTACTACCATATTTGTACATGTTTTACAGAATTTGTTTCAAAATGTACTATTTCCAATCATTGAGAAAACTGAATTTACTCCCCCACCCCATGTTATTGTTAGATTCCCCTTGTATTATAGTTAGATGCTGTGTTAAAAAAAACGGGTGCAGAAAGCAGTCTGAAAAGCATCCACAGTTCATGTTATTTCCAGGGTCACAGCATTTGTGTACTTAATAGCCTCAGTGTTCAGGTTACTAGTTTTATATTTAATTTTTATCACATTTTCTAACTGAAGTATAGTTGCTTTCCAATGTTGTTAGTTTCTGCTGTACAGCAGAGTCAATCATCTATACCTATCCACTCTTTTTTTGTAATTACATTTTTTAATTCAAATTAAAAGTCATTCCCGTAGTGATCAGTGTTGCAGGCTTATAAAAAATGATTTCTCTTAGCTGTGCCTGCACTGATATCTTCAGTGGCACTAAATATTTAACATTAGTATATTAAGATAATGGATATTTAAGAAAAGAAGGCTGAATGCTTTCAGGATCTACTGGGGGAAATTTTGATGGGGGAAGTGTGGTCCCACAGCGCCGTCTAGTGGCAGAAAGCCAGAGCCCTTGGGGGCTTTCTTGTTCAGGGGCTAAGTCGTGCCCATCTCTGCAATCGCGATCCCGTGAACTGCAACACGCCAGGTCTTCCTGTCCTTCACTGTTTCCTGGAGCTTGCTCAAACTCATGTGTAATGAGTCAGTGATGCCATCCACCGTCTCGTCCTCTGCTGCCTTCTCCTCCTGACTTCAGTTTTTCCCAGCATCAGGGTCTTTTCCAATGAGTCACTTCTTTGCATAAGGTGGCCAAAGAATTGGAGCTTTAGCTTCAGCATCAGTCCTTCCAATGAGTATTCAGGATTGATTTCCTTTAGGATTGACTGGTTGGATCTCCTTGCAGTCCAAGGGACTCTCAAGGGTCTTCTCCACCTAATCACAGTTTGAAAGCATCAAGTTTTTGGTGCTCAGCCTTCTATGCGGTTCAACTCTCACATCCATACATGACTACTAGAAAAACCACAGTTTTGACTCTACGGACCTTTGTTGGCAAAATGGTGTCTCTGTTTCTTGATATCTGTCTAGGTTTGTCGTAGCTTTCCTTCGAGGGAGCAAGCATCTTTTAATTTAATAGCTGCAGCCACCATCAGCAATGATTCTGGAGCCCAAGAAGATAAAATCTGTCACCGTTTCCACTTTTCCCATCTATTTGCCATGAAGTAATGCAACTGGATGCTGTAATCTTAGCTTTTTGAATGTTGGGTTTAAAGCCAGCCTTTTCACTCTCCTCTTTCACTTTCATCAAGAGGCTCTTCAGTTCCTCTTCCATTTCTGCTGTTAGGCTGGTGTCATCTGCGTGCCTGAGCTTGTTGATGTTTCTCCTGGCAGTCTTGATTCCAGCCTGTGAGTCATCCAGCCCGGCGTTTTGTACGATGTGCTCATGCCTCCTTTACTGTTCCTTAATTTAATGTGATAGATTAGGCGTGAAAGTTGTCTTCAAGTTGCTTTGTGCTTAGGAGTTCTTTGGCCACCTGATGGGAAGAGCTGACTCGTTGGAAAAGACTCTGATGCTGGGAGAGATTGAGGGCAGGAGGAGAAAGGGGCAGCAGAGGTTCAGATGGTTGGATGGCATCATTGACTCAGTGGACGTGAGTTTGAGCCAGCTCTGGGAGATAGTGAAGAAGAGGGATGCCTGGCATGCTGCACTCCACGGGGTTGCAAAGAGTCAGACATGACTTAGCCACTGAACAACAGTCTCAATGGAGGGATGTTTGAGATTTCGTGGATGTGCTGGGATGCTAAGGGATGGTGGAGGATAGGGAATGAGCACTGTTTGGGCCTGGGAGGTGACTGAGAGGCTGGACTTGGGCTGAAGCCCAGAAGATAACGGATGTGAGTGGAGGGTTATTGGACCACGGTCCACAGGAAAACCCCTCAAGATGTTGAACCTTCCCATTTGAATTTGAATGTATTAATAGAGCATGAGGAAACACAATGGAAACAGAACTCTGCTGTCCGATGGGAAAGTGGACGAAGCTGTCAATTAAAGATTTACTGGAAGTGTATACACATGATTGGATGGAATACACCCACCAGACTTTGGAAAAACATTTTCAAAATATTTTTCTTTTCTTTCTAATTTAAGAAGCTGACTACTTGGGGGAATGACTTTAAATATTTATACTTAAAATATTTTAAGCAGATTCCCACTTTGGAGTAAGAATTACAAAAGTGTTTTAGGCTGATTTTTTCAGAAAGAGCCCAGGACAAATTAACGAAGAAAATATTTGATGTTAAAGACCCTTGCCTCTGCTGGCAGTTTTAATCGTTGTCCGCCATTGCTGATACTCGGCTCTAATGACAGAGACAGGTCTGGAATTTCCCCAACCAGTAATGCTGAAGAAGCTGAAGTTGAACAATTCTATGAAGACCTACAAAACCTTTTAGAAGTAACACCCAAAAAAGATCTCCTTTTCATTATAGGGGACTGGAATGCAAAAGTAGGGAGTCAAGAAACACCTGGAGCAACAGGCAAATTTGGCCTTGGAATGCAGAATGAAGCAGGGCAAAGACTAATAGAGTTTTGTCAAGAAAATGCACTGGTCGTAGCAAACACCCTCTTCCAACAACACAAGAGAAGACTCTACACATGGACATCACCAGATGGTCAACACTGAAATCAGATTGATTATATTCTTTGCAGCCAAAGATGGAGAAGCTCTATACAGTCAGCAAAAACAAGACCAGGAGCTGACTGTGGCTCAGATCATGAGCTCCTTATTGCCAAATTCAGACTTAAATTGAAGAAAGTAGGGAAAACCACTAGACCATTCAGGTATGACCTACATCAAATCGCTTATGATTATACAGTGGAAGTGAGAAATAGATTTAAGGGCCTAGATCTGATAGAGTGCCTGAAGAACTATGGACTGAGGTTTGTGACATTGTACAGGAGACAGGGATCCAGACCATCCGCATGGAAAAGAAATGCAAAAAAGCAAAATGGCTGTCTGGGGAAGCCTTACAAATAGCTGTGAAAAGAAAAGAAGCAAAAAGCAAAGGAGAAAAGGAAAGATATAAACATCTGAATGCAGAGTTCCAAAGAATAGCAAGAAGAGATAAGAAAGCCTTCTTCAGTGATCAATGCAAAGAAATAGAGGAAAACAACAGAATGGGAAAGACTAGAGATCTCTTCAAGAAAATTAGAGATACCAAGGGAACATTTCATGCAAAGATGGGCTCGATAAAGGACAGAAATGGTCTGGACCTAACAGAAGCAGAAGATATTAAGAAGAGGTGGCAAGAATACACAGAAGAACTGTACAAAAAAGATCTTCATGACCTGGATAATCATGATGATGTGATGACTAATCTAGAGCCAGACATCTTGGAATGTGAAGTCAAGTGGGCCTTAGAAAGCATCACTACGAACAAAGCTAGTGGAGGTGATGGAATTCCAGTTGAGCTGTTTCAAATCCTGAAAGATGATGCTGTGAAAGTGCTGCACTCAATATGCCAGCAAATCTGGAAAACTCAGCAGTGGCCACAGGACTGGAAAAGGTCAGTTTTCATTCCAATCCCAAAGAAAGGCAATGCCAAAGAATGCTCAAACCACCATACAATTGCACTCATCTCACATGCTAGTAAAGTAATGCTCAGTATTCTCTAAGCCAGACTTCAGCAATATGTGAACCGTGAACTTCCAAATGTTCAAGCTGGTTTTAGAAAAAGTGGAGGAACCAGAGATCAACTTGCCAACATTTACTGGATCATGGTAAAAGCAAGAGAGTTCCAGAAAAACATCTATTTCTACTTTATTGACTATGCCAAAGCCTTTGACTGTGTGGATAACAATAAACTGTGGAAAATTCTGAAAGAGATGGGAATACGGAGCCTGTGACCTGCCTCTTGAGAAACCTATATGCAGGTCAGGAAGCAACAGTTAGAACTGGATATGGAACAACAGACTGGTTCCAAATAGGAAAAGGAGTACATCAAGGCTGTATATTGTCACCCTGCTTATTTAACTTATATGCAGAGTACATCATGAGAAATGCTGGGCTGGAAGAAGCACAAGCTGGAATCAAGAGTGCCAGGAGAAGAATGAATAACCTCAGATATGCAGATGATACCACCCTTATGGCAGTAAGTGAAGAGGAACCAAAGAGCCTCTTGATGAAAGTGAAAGTGGAGAGTGAAAAAGAATGTTCAAACTACTGCATAATTGCACTCATTTCACATGATAGTAAGATTATGCTAAAAATCTTTCAAACTAGGCTTTAGCAGTATATGAACAGAGAAATTCCAGATGTACAAACTCGGTTTAGAAAAGGGAGAGGAACCAGAGATCAAATTGCCAACATTCATTGGATCATAGAGAAAGCAAAGGAATTACATAAAAACATCTACTTCTGCTTCAGTGACTAAGCTAAAGCCTTTGGCTGTGTGAATCACAACTAACTGTGGAAAATTCGTAAAGAGATAATACCAGACCAACTTATCTGTCTCCTAAGAAACCTGTATGCAGGTTAAGAAGCAACAGTTAGAACTGTACATCAAAAATGGACTGGTTCAAAATTGGGAAAAGGAGTAAAACAAAGCTATATATTATCACCTGCTTATTTAACTTCTATGCAGAATACATCATGTGAAATGCTGCGTAGGTTGAATCCCAAGCTGGAATCAAGATTGTCAGGAGAAACATCAACAATCTCCAATATGCAGATAATTCCACTCTAATGACAGAATGTTAAGTGGAACTAAGCAGCCTCTTGACTAGGGTTAAAGAGGAGAGCAAAAACCTGGCTTGAAACTCAGCATTCCAAAAACTAAGATCATGGCATCTGGGCCCATCACTTCATGGCTGAAAAAAGAGGAAAAATTGGAAGCAGTGACAGATTTTATTTTCTTAGGTTTTTAGATCACTGCAGACTGTAACTGCAGCCATGAAATAAAAGACACTTGCTCTTTGAAAGGAGAGCTATGACAAACCTAGACAGAGTACTAAAAAGCAGAGACATCACTTTGCTGATAAAGGTCCATATAGTCAACCATAACTATGGTTTCCTCAGTAGTTATGTACAGATGTTAGAGTTGGACCATAAAGAAGGCTGAGCACCAAAAAATTGATGATTTTGAACTGTGGTGCTGGGGAAGACTCTTGAGAGTCCCTTGGACAGCAAGGAGATCAAACCAGTCAATCTTAAAGGAAATCAGTCCTGAATATTCATTGGAAGGACTGATGCTGAAGCTGAAGTTCCAATACTTTGGCCACATGATGCAAAGAGCTAACTCATTGGAAAAGGCCTGGCCCTAATGCTGTGAAAGATTGAGAGTAGGAGGAGAAAGGGGTGGCAGAGGATGAGATTGTTGGATGGCATCACTGACTCAATGGATATGAATTTGAGCAAAATCTGGGAGATGGTGGAAGACAGAAAATCTTGGTATACTGTAGTCTATGTGGTTGTAAAGAATCAGATAGGATTTAGTGACTTAACAACAAAATAGTATCTTCTGATCTTTTTGAAATGGCATCATCTAGTAGGATTTTAGTTTCCATTCCTCAGATTTTCTATGTAAATGCCATGACATCTGCTAAAAAGATAATTTTACTTCTTTATTTGTAATTTTTATAATTATTTTTACTTTTATTAATATAATAGCTAGGATATCAGTATAAGCTTAGAAGATACAGCCATAAGTATGCTTTTTTATAGTCATGATCTCAGCAGGAAAACATTATTTTATATTCAATACTATTATAAATGTTGGTTTGTAGATATTGCACTGTACTCAAATTTCCATTTTATCTTGTAGTGTTTCCACTTCTAATGTGATGTACCCTATCCATGTTTTATCTCTCCTTTTTCTTTAAAATATGTGAACATATTTGTAAATGCTGGTGTAAAGTTATTTTCTGATAATGATAACTTCTGGAATCATAATAGGATCAGTTATTGTTGACTAGTGTTTTTCCTAATTATTACCTCATTTTTCTTGTTTGTCTAATTTTTTATTGTACATTGGATATTATAAATAATATGCTGTGAGTTTAGGTTGTGTTGACTTATTTAAATAGGTATTGGATTTTTCTGGCAGACTAATAAACTGCTCTTGATCTGGCAAGTTTGGGTTTATTCTTTATCATGACAGTTTTTTCCCCCAGTTTTATCCTCAGTCTTATGGCCATTTAACATACGGTACTTATGCTTAGAATAGGTCCTTTCTCTAGTCTCCACTGAAGCCTGATGTTTTCTGTGAGGTTATTTCACTATGGCTAGACTGTGTCTTCAATATGTCTCAGAACACACAGTCTCAGGTGTTTCCATTTTCTTCACATACCACAACTGCGAACCTACAGGGAGTTCTCTGATAGGCATCTTGGAGCTGACCTCTGTATGTAGACAACCCAGCCAAGGGCCATGAATGTTTAGAAATTATCCATTCAGACTCTTGTCTTTCTTGCAACTTGCAAACTCCTGTAAGCCCCTCATTATGACTTCATGCCCTGAATGTTTCAACTATTTCAGACTTTGTAACTTCAGCGATATGCAGGATTTTGGTTGGGCTTGACTCCCAGGGTTATAGTTTGAAAAATTACCTCAACAGAAACAGAGGATAAACTTGGGGTTTACTTCCTATGTTTCCCTCCTCAAGGATTACTATTCCACCATATTTGTTTTCCGCTGTTTAGAAGCCATTGCTTCATATATTTTGTCCAATTTTATAGTTGTTTGTGGAAGGAGTAATAACTGCTGGTGACTCCATCATGGTTAGAAGCAGAATCCCTTTTAACTCACCTGTTAATTTACTTTTACAGAGTTACATAATAAGGAGAGAATAAAGCATTGTACTTTCATGAATTTAAAAATAAATGATTAATTATAATGTGAAACATAGCAGCATCACATCATTATCCACAGGAAATTTCCAGAATTTTTATCGCCAGCATGTTCTATCTAAGAAGCAGTATCTCTGAAAATTCATGAGTAGCCCTAGAACTAGAGAAGATTAACTACTGACTCTCTTTGAGTAAAGCTTTCAAGTGGGCTAAAACATGGCATGAGTGATAAAATGATTTAAAAAATGTTACGAAGAAACATTTTTCTTTTATAAAGTTAATGATCCTCTAATAGGGTTGGTTGTGATATGGAGAAAGGAAAGAGAATGCATAAAGTGCCACAGATGGTTAGATAATTCTTAGGGTTCTTGTGAAAAACAAAAAGAAAAAAAAGGAAAAGGAACACAAAGGGAGTACTTTGGTCACCTCATGCGAAGAGTTGACTCATTGGAAAAGACCCTGATGCTGGGAGGGATTGAGGGCAGGAGGAGAAGGGGATGACCGAGGATGAGATGGCTGGATGGCATCACGGACTCAATGGACCTGAGTCAGTGAATTCCGGGAGTTGGTGATGGACAGGGAGGCCTGGCGTGCTGCGATTCATGGGTCGCAAAGAGTCGGACACAACTGAGCGACTGAACTGAACTGATCATTTAACTATGGTTTAGCAGTATCCATTCTTATCCATATTGCTCCTAAAATTTAGTTACTTATTTCAAAAAACTAGCTTGTATTTTTTCCTGGTCCATTAGCCTTAGCTCCATATGTGAAATCTGTTGATTCTATAACCTGCCACACTGGCTATATTTTGCAAATATGGTGCTTCAAAAACTTCCTTTCCTAGAATTAGTGACATCAAAATTTTCCCAAGACTTGGATTGCTAGTTTATTTTATAGTGACATTAAGCCATTCTGACAAGTGCTTAATTATTATATGTTCCTCTATAAAGGTTGTTTCTGACAATATGCGTAAATCAAATAAATTAAAGCAATATAGGCTATTAGTTTTCCATTCTGGTTGACATCTGTGATATTCATTAATAAATATTTTAGTACATTTACAGACAATGATAAAAGACAGCATCATTAATGCTAGGATAATTTTCTCCCAAAGGATATACTAGGCAGCTGCTTACCTCTAACAAAGTAAAATCTAAGGCCATGGATTTACAATTTGTCCTACTATTATAATAGTCTAAATATACCATATTAATATACACTAAGAACAGGCATAATGTACCGCTCTGCAGTGTGGTACAGAGGAAGGATCATTATAGCCATCAGGGGTCACATATTTCAGTCTTAAGTTCTGTGATGTCTTGTAAATTATTTCTCTTATTCAGATCTTAGTTTCTTCATCTATGAAGTCAAAGTCTGGAACCAAATGAACTCTAAAGATATTTCTAGCCCTAAAATTCTGAAATTTTGTGTTCTGCTTTTTCTTTATTGGGAATCTAGCTGATAGGTAGTGATTATTTTTTCTCATTTCATTAAGACCAGGCCTTGTCTACACTCCTCGTCTGTCCCCCAGGCTCTGAGTATTAATTGTGAGATCTGGTTGGGGCTACTTGAAGTATATGCAATTGTAGTATAGAAAATCAGTCAAAGATTGATTCTTCTACAATCTATAAGCTGAACTGAACTTAAGTTTGTTTTTTGAATACACCAGTTTTCCCAGGTTCCTCTAATATGATGAGATGGATGGGTAGGTGTAAAGCAAAAAATGAGGAAAATGGGTAAAGGGGGAAAAATGTTTACTTCACTTATCTAATTAACATTTGCTGAAGTGTCTGCAACATGCTAAGCACGTGCCAGATGCTGTACTAGTAACTGAGGATACAAAGACGAATGGCAGTACCTGCTCTATAACAGCTCAGAGCCTAGTGGTAGAGTCAGAGAGTTAAATGATTTTATACTGTAATGTGATATGAACAGCACTTAACTTTTATGAAAACTTAAAATATGCCAGACTCTTTGCTTCCAGCTCTACAAGTATCATCTCATCAATTACCAAAAAGTGATTCATAAAGTATGTATATTGTTATCACGTTCAGTTTTCTATAAATAAAGAAACAAGTACAAAATTAGTTAAAATTACTCTTTACACAGCAAGGTCCTCCTGATCCTTGCTGTCTCATTGTTTCTCTGCATCCTTTTTCAATGTTTTTTCCAGTTAATAATTCTCGGCTTCTACTTCTGTTTCACATTCCAAACAGCATCTGACTGGACATTTTTAGCACTATAATATGCTTTGATAACAGCCTGGCTTTAGGTGCTCTCACTTCACTTAGATTTGGATTTTGTTGAAAGGTAGATTCATGACTTCTGAGCCAGATGCCTTCCACCTTGTGGAATCATGTATGACAAGCAAGAAGGGTAATGTGGTATAGAAAGCAGCTGCTCCCTTGAATAACACAAAATTCCATGAAAGACTGCTGTGTGCAATAGGCTGTGTGGTTGTCTTACTCATTTTAAAAGGTAAGGATGATTTATCTCTGGGCTTTCTATTTTGTTCCATTGATCTGTATTTCTGTCCTTGTGCCAGTACCATACTGTCTTGATGACTGTGGCTTTGTAGTAAAGCCTGAAGTCAGGCTGGTTGATTCCTCCTATGGACAGCTTATCTTCGACAAAGGAGGCAAGAATATACAGTGGATTAAAGACAATCTTTTTAACAAGTGGTGCTGGGAAACAAGGTCCTCCTGATCCTTGCTGTCTCATTGTTTCTCTGCATCCTTTTTCAATGTTTTTTCCAGTTAATAATTCTCGGCTTCTACTTCTGTTTCACATTCCAAACAGCATCTGACTGGACATTTTTAGCACTATAATATGCTTTGATAACAGCCTGGCTTTAGGTGCTCTCACTTCACTTAGATTTGGATTTTGTTGAAAGGTAGATTCATGACTTCTGAGCCAGATGCCTTCCACCTTGTGGAATCATGTATGACAAGCAAGAAGGGTAATGTGGTATAGAAAGCAGCTGCTCCCTTGAATAACACAAAATTCCATGAAAGACTGCTGTGTGCAATAGGCTGTGTGGTTGTCTTACTCATTTTAAAAGGTAAGGATGAATTTTTCAAATAATGGAACGTATCAATGGTATAGTGTGCTTTAAGACTGATCTTGCAAGTGAAAGTGTTAGTCATTCAGTCATCTCTGACTCTTTGTGAGCCCATGGACTGTAGCCTGCCAGGCCCCTCTGTCCATGGAATTTTCCAGGCAAGAATACTGGAGTGGGTAGCCATTCCCTTCTCCAGGGGTTCTTCCCAACCCAGGGATAGAGCTCGGTTTTCATACATTACAGGCAGTTTCTTTACCATCTGAGCTACCAAGGAAGTCATTTGAGACTGATCATAAATAAATGCAATGCAGTAACACTAAGCATAGAAACTTAAAAAAAATAAAAATAAACCAGCTAACCATTTATGGGATCTAAGTGAAAATATTTCCCTAAAGCAATTACATTCAGTAAATAGCGTGAGTATTTCAGGTATAAATTGAATGAGTTTTTCTGTATTCAAGTTGTGATTATTACTTTTAAAAATATTCATATATTTTTGTTCTGTTGCATTCTTGCAGTTCTGGTTCTGAAGCAAAACCATGATATCTGGGATACAGTGTCATGTTTTAATTTGATCATTTGGAACCATTCAGTATAATTGATACAGAATCTAGATCTTAGCATTTGAGCAATGCCTTAGTTCTCTGAGGACTCATCCTCATAGTGAAGATTCTCAAGGATTACACAATTCTCTCCTCCTGTCCAATTAATTGCTCTTCTACATTACCTTGGATCACCTTCCTTAACATTCTACAAGTGTTTGTGTGCCTGTGTGCTCAGACACGTCCGACTCCACAGGCAACCCTATGGACTGTAACCTGCCAGGATCCTCTGTCCATGGAACTTTCCAGGCAAGAATACTGGAGTGGGTTGCCATTTCCTACTCTAGGGGGCCTTCCTAACCCAAGGATTGAACTCCCACCTCCTGGGAGTTCAACCCCTCCTGGGAGTTTCACCAGGGAAACCTCCACAAGTGTATGGCTCTATTTTTCTGGCATGTAGATTTATTTTATTTATTTATTTATATGCAGATGTTTAATTTGTGGGAGGACATAGAGATTTGGAACATTTTGTTAATTCTGAGAAGTTTGAGAAATAACATTATTGGGATGCTACTGATCATGGAATGTCAAATGGGTATAACACCACTCCTTCACTCTCTTAAGAAATGGGGTCAAAGAAGCAGCAAAGGATACACTTGTACTTAATGGTGAAATGGTTTATTTTAACTAGCTGTGCCCCTGATAGTAGAGTGATTGATAGCAGAATCTAGTTGCCATAAAATTCAATCCACAGCTATGCAAAAAGAGAATTTATTATTAGAAGAGTGATTATTACACTTAGGATTATTGTCATCAGTGATTTTACACTGTCAACATAGTAACTCTCCATTATACACCTGAATTAAAATCAAATTTTAAATGGAAATCAAATTGCTGGTAGTTTATCCTTTTTCATAGAAACTACACAAGTCTCTAGGAGTTCAGATTGGTTCAAGGAATTTGAAGTTCATTTTCTAATGGGCCAAGCAGATAACGTAAATGAATGCAATTTACTTTGTGCATAAATGCTGGAACTTGCAAACTGGAAACTGGCTCCCCCATTTAAAGAGTCAGCTACTCTGCAAATAACTCTTAAGAATTATTTCAAAGAAATAGTTATGTCAAATTATTATGTCAAAGAAAATGGAGACTTTCTTAATGGTCCAGTAGTTAGGACCTGCACTTTCACTGCCAAGGGCCTGGGTTCAATCCCTGGTTGGGGAACTAAGATCCCACAAGTCCATGGTGTGGCCAAAAAAAACCCCCAAAAGGGTCATATCATGCAAAATGCTGTCTCAATATTTCCAGTCTGATTTTTTCAAGAGAAGCCCAAAATTTAGATTTAGGTGGAAAATCCTATCTTATAAACCTAGGTTCAATTTTTAAAACTGTGTGGGTCAAAGGAAACGTTTGTCAAGTGAAATTAGGCTTCCCCATTTGAGAAGTTTGATTTAATGACATTTGACTTGATATCTAATATGCCGATCTCATAACTGTAATGATTTAGAAGTTGCTCTGGATATTAGCAAAGGACTTTAGAAACAGAATGGATGGAGAAAAAGTTTTCCTTGATAATGTTCCTTACTTATGTTTTCAATGCTCACTTCTACCCATCTTCTGTCACAATCTAATTTTGCTATCAACGTTAGCTCAATTTAGGGCAATTCTCTTTTGAGGTATACTTTGCATAGTTGTGCCTTGATGACTGTTTTGAGTTTATGTATTCATATAATGTTGTTTTGTTTTTTGCTTGTTTGTTTTTGGCTGTGCAGGGTCTCAGTTGTGCCATGTGGGATCTACTTCTCGGATCAGGGATTGAACCCTGGCCCCTTGCATTGGGAGTATGGCATCTTAGCCACTGGACCACTAGGGAAGTTCCTATGTTCATATTATTAACTTTACTTCTATGTTCTCAGAGAGATCTCATTGGTCAAGTGCAAATGCTTTCTAGAAATGAAAGCATTGCAAGAATTAATTGTGTGAAAAAAAGAGTTTTCAAATCTTATGCACTGATAAAAGTTCTACCTCCAAACTTGAAAGATTATTTCTTAATTGGGCTGGTTAATGAGGATATTATTGATCATTTGTTCTTCTAAAAAGTAGTGGGTAATGTCAACACAAATTTGCAGGCCGCACCATACCCATTTATGCAAGGATTTAGACAAGGATTCCATGTGATCATCATAGCAAACAGACCTTGATTTGCTATCTATATGTGCCTGTAAAAGAAGATTAGAATGCTCAGCTCATGCTTTGGGATTTTTTTTCCTCTGATTTCTTGGTCCTTAATCACCATACTGTACTGTTTTGAGAAAACAATGGAATTTTGTTTTATTTTGTTTTTTTGAAGGTCCTTGTGATTTAGAGATATCCTAGGAGGCAATGGAGACTACAGGCTCATTCATATGCATTATCTTTTGTTCCCTTTCCTTCTCTTAGTCCCATTTCTCAGGGAAAGTCAGATTTATTCTTTCAGTGCTGAATTATGTTCACATTGGTTCAAATCCTGGTGACTGATTTATTCATGGGTTCTAGGCCCTCTAGCAGTTATCTATCCCATGACTCCAAAGTTTTCTCCCCTGGGTACTCATTTGCTGTTTTCAGTTAGAAAAAAACTACATAGCTCCCAGTCTAAAGCAATTACCCATGACTTTATTTCATATGCTCTTTTCCCTCAACATCATTATGTTTAATGTTTCTGCTAAATTCCCTGCATGGTTTCGTTCATATTCACTTAGGGAAAACAAGATTCATGATCTGATATTTAATATTCCGGTTTTACATTAACTTTTTTACATGTTTCTGAGGGTCAATATCTTCTCCTAATTCCATAGTGTACTGAATCCCTTCATGCTCTACATAGACGCATATGTTAGGATGGTAAGACAAATTCTATACACTATTGCATTTTCCTCCACAGGGACTTGTAAAATACGACATAATTCTTTTTAAACTTATTTTTCATTCATTCAAAAGTATTTATTTCATGTACTTACTGCCGGGTGACAGAAAAGATTCATTCCTACTTTTATGTAGGTTATAATCCAGTGGGTGAGATAGTTATGTTCATGAGAAGCTATAATAAAGTTAGACCAAAATTTTCCCTGAGAGAAGTATGTCCAAAATGCTATAGGGCACACAATGATTAATTCTGACTTGAGGCATTGGGAGAAATCTAATAGTTGACTGTGGAACAGATTTTAATATTCATTTGATAAAATCATTTGTTCAAAGAATCTTGCTTCTTACATAAACACTAGAAATCATGTCTTCCAAAAAGTAAATAAGCTGACACCATTAGACATAGAAAATGTCCTCCCTCAATATTGCCATTAATGGTAATGGACGATGAAAAATTCCATTCTTCCACATCAATTCATTACTATATTAATGAGACAATATGCCAGATAATCCTCATGGAAACACAGAAAAGGTGAAAATGAGACATAGGAGTTGAGATTTTTAACTTGTAAGTCTTAATATAATAAAACAGAGTATATCTTCTATAATTTACCAGAAAAGTTAGCTCTTAGAATTTTTAATGTCTCTCTTTCTTGTGATATTTAGGCTTCACTCTCCCTAGTTTACCCTTAAAATAAATCCTCTCAAGGGATTCTCATAGGTACTTTAAGGCGGCAGTGCATGATAAAGAAATAAATTTACCTTGCTTTATTTCATGATTGTTATTTGTACTTTTAAGTGGCTCTATTTTAAAATGAACATAGCCTTAACAATTCTAAAAACTAGTTAACATTTTGAGTACATTTATGCTAGAAAAGAGTGTGGTTGTGATTTATCTGCATTCTATTGCAATGCTTTCCTCCCGTGCCTAGTTCTAGATGACCAACTTTTTTTTTTTTCCCATTATTGCTTTCACCTTTTAACTCTTAGTTGAATATAACATAAAATATGTTACTTCCAAAGTGAGTAGAGGAAAAAGGCAGCCTAGTCTTGAGCCAGATACTACTGTAACCATTAAGAATTTAGTCTGAAGCCTGGGTATGTCATATCAGTTGTTTATGTTAGAGGAGAACCCTATATCTGGTAAAAAAAAAAAGCGATCAGATCACTTTGAAATACTTTTCCACCCACCACATCTGGAAGAATGTATACATAGAAAAGCTGGGGTTCTCTTTAAATCCTTGTGAAATTCTTAATGAGTGCTGATGGAAATATTGTTCATTTTTAACATACATACAGAGCTAAGATTTGTGTTTACCCTCACTGGTTCTTGGATCTGCTGTGTGCTTGAAGATGCTCAAATATGTTCTGCCTTCCATGGTCATGTTAGAGGAGAACCCTAAAGCTGGTAAAAAAAAAGCTATCAGATCACTTTGAAATACTTTTCCACCCACCACATCTGGAAGAATGTATACATAGAAAAGCTGGAGTTCTCTTTAAATCCTTGTGAAATTCTTAATGAGTGCTGATGGAAACATTGTTCATTTTTAACATACATACAGAGCTAAGATTTGTGTTTACCCTCACTGGTTCTTGGATCTGCTGTGTGGTTGAAGATGCTCAAATATGTTCTGCCTTCCATGGTCATTCTGAATACTTTGAAAATTTTCTGCTTTACATCAAAGTGTTCTTCAAAATTGCTGCTTTCTGTAGTTATTCAGTTGGGGAAACTGACTTGTAATTACATTTGTAAATCTTGATTCTCTCACTCTTTCACTCTGTTTTGGGCCTCCAAGTCCATAGTTCTATGTCTATTGACACCTGAATACTGAACTCCAGTTTTTGTCTGCTTAGTCTGATAAAACTCAGTTCAGTATCTCACACTTTCAGCTGTCTTCAAAATATAGCTATTTTGAGGCTATTATTATTTGTTAATAATAAGCTATTAACTGATATTAGCTTATATCTGAATGGGTAGATACAACTAGGGAAAAGGAAATCCCAGTTGTTGAGATCACATCTCTTAGTTTCCTTTAGCTCTTGAATCTTGGCCCCTGAATTATTCATGGGCTTGTTAGCTCATCCATACATTCAAGTAGGTGTTATTTTTATTTTTTTTCCGGTTTTTCCAGTTATTATCAAAGGGAGGATTGGATTAAGTTGTCTAATTGCCATTATAGAAAGCAGAATTCTGCCTTTTCAACTGATACATAAAGTACTCCAACCTTGAATGTTAATAATTACAGTTTTTGACATATGTACACCCCTGTAAATCACTATCCAGAGAATATCTAGAATACCTTTAGCACTCCATTAGACACCTTTTTATCTGTCCCTAGACCATATCCCCTATGAGATGACTACAATTCTGACTGTTATAATCATTGATTAACTTTGTTTTTGAGGTAAATATGAATAGAATCATATGGAATGTATACTTTTATGTGTCCAATATATTTTAATTTTTATTGTTAATTTATTTTACTTTACAATACTGTATTGGTTTTGCCATACATTGACATAAATCCACCATGGGTGTATATGAGTTCCCAATCCTGAACCCCCCTCCCACCTCCCTCCCCATATCATCTCTCTGGATCATCCTCATGCACCAGCCCCAAGCATCCTGTATCCTGTATCGAACATAGACTGTCGATTCATTTCTTACATAATAGTACACATGTTTCAATGCCATTAAGTGACATGATATATAAAGAAAAGTGTGATTAAAGTATGATTAATCATTTCAACATTATGATAAGCTCTGCAAAAAGAGATATAGCCAACAAACCAACAGAGTACATAAAACAGAGTATTAAAATACTCAATTAAAGATTAAAATAGGAACAAAAAAGCATAAAACAAATAGCAAGCTCGTAAACTAAAACACAAGTATATAAATAATTATGTTAAATTTAAATAATTTAAACACTCCAACTAAAAGCAAGATGATTCATCAGACTAGATAAAGTAAGACAAAATCAAACACTGTATAAACACAGAAACATAGGGTCACAAAGATATACCATGCAAACACTGATCAAAGAAAGCTGTATTATATATATTAATATTATACAAAGCAAGCCTATAGGATAAAGAATATATTCAGAGAAAAGAACATTTCATGATGATAAAATACAAAGAAATTATGTAGTTTCAAAATCAGTGTGAAGCAACCGAAATGGTGTTTAGAGGAAATTTTACCACCTTTATGCTTCCTTGAGGCTTACATTAGGAAAGAAAAGAAAACTGAGAGCAAATGATCTAAGATTCCACCTTAAGAATCTATAAAAATACAGCAAATCAAAACCAAACAAGAAGAACAAACACTAATAGAAATCAATGAAATAGGAAACCTACACAACAAAGAAAATCAACAAAGTCAACTGGTAATTCTTTTTGAAAGACTAATGAAACTGATAATCCTCTAGAAAAAAATTCAATCAAGAAAAACTAAGAAAACACAAATTTAAGGACACCAAGAGTGAAAGGGGGCTTATCACTTTAGATCTTACCAATATTTAAAAGATACATTGTTGTTCAGTCGCTAAGTCGTGTCCAGTTCTGGGACCTGCAACCCAGGCGCAGCACCCAAGGCTTCCCTGTTTTTCACTATCTTCTGGAGTTTGCTCAGATTTATATCCACTGAGTCAGTGATGCCATCCAACCATCTCTTCCTCTGTCGCCCCCCTTCTCCTCCTGCTCTCAATCTTTCCCAGCATCAGGGTCTAGTCCAATGAGTTGGCTCTTCACATCAGGTGGTCAGAGTATTGCAACTCCAGCTTTTGCATCAGTCCTTTCAATGAATATTCAAGGTTGATTTCCTTTAGGATTGACTGGTTTGATCTCCTTGTTGTCCAAGCGATTCTCAAAAGTCTTCTCCAGCACCACAGTTCAAAAACAGTAGTTCTTTGGTGCTCAGTCTTCTTTATGGTCCAACTCTCACATCCATACCGGACTACTGGAAAAAACATAACTTTGACTTTTGTCAGCAAAGTGATGTTTCTGCTTTTTAATATGCTGTCTAGGTTTATCATAGCTTTTCTTCCAAGGAGCAAGCATCTTTTAATTTCATGGTTGAAGTCACCATCTGCAGGGCTTTTGGAGCCCAAGAAAATAAAATCTGCCACTGTTTCCATTTCTCCCCCATATATTTGCTTCCCAAGTGATGCTGGTGGTAAAGAACCTTCCTACCAATGCAGGCAGACATAAGAGACGGGGTTCGATTCCCTTCCATCCTGGGAAGATTTCCTGGAGGAGGAAACAGAAACCCACTTCAGTATTCTTGCCTGGAAAATCCCATGAACAGAGGAGCCTGGCAGGCTACAGTTCATAGTGTTGCACAAAGTTGGACACAACTGAAGCAGCTTATCACTGCACATTTGCCATGAAGTGATGGGACTGGATGCCATGATCTTAGTTTTTTTAACAATATCAGGCATGTTCATGGTGGTGTGACCATAGACTGATCTTAGTTTTTGAATGTTGAGTTTTAAGTCAGCCTTCTCACTCTCCTTTCATCTTCATCAAGAGGCTCTTTAGTTCCTCTTCACTTTCTGTCACTAGAGTGATAACATCTGCATATCTGAGGTTGTTGATATTTCTCCTGAATATCTTGATTCCAGCTTGTGCTTCATCCAGTCCAGCATCTCGCATGATGTACTCTGCATATAAATTAAATAAGCAGGGTGACAACATACAGCCTTGTCATACTCCTTTTCCTGTGTTGAACCAGTCCATTGTTCCATGTTTGGTTCTAACTGTTGCTTCTTGACAGGTAAGGTAGTCTGATATTCCCACCTTTTTAAGAATTTTCTACAGTTTGTTGTGATGCACACAGTCAAAAGATTTAGCATAGTCAATGAAGCAGAAGTAGATTTTTTTTTCTGGAATTCTCTTGCTTTTTCTATGATCCAACAGATGTCAGCAATATGGTCTCTGGTTCCTCTTCCTTTTCTAAATCCAGCGTGTATGTTTGGAAGTTCTCAGTTCACATACAGTTGAAGCCTAGCTTGAAGGATTTTGAGCATTACCTTGCTAGCATATGAAATGAGTGCAGTTGTGTGGAACTTTAAACTTCCTTTGGCATTGTCCATCTTTGGGATTGAAATGAAAACAGACTGACCTTTTCCAGTCCTGTGGAACTCCATTGCTGAGTTTTCCAAACTTGCTGGCTTATTGAGTGCAGCACTCTAACAGCGTCATCTTTTAGGATTTGAACTAGCTCAGCTGGAATTCCACACTTTCACTAGCTTTTGTTGTCTTAATGCTTCCTAAGGCCCACTTGACTTCAGACTCCAGGGCATCTGGCTCTAGGTGAGTGACCACATCACCATCGTTATCTGGGTCAAAAGACCTTTCTTGTGTAGTTCTGTGTATTCCTGGTGTCACTCTTTTTTTTTTTTAATCTCTTTTATTTCTGTTAGGTCCTTGCCATGTCTTCCCTTGAAAATAAACCACCAATATTTGAAAGCACAAAAAATGGAAAATCTGAAAAAAGTCTGAAGTTTCTTAAAAAGTTCCCATTAAGAAAATTGCAGTCCTCCTAAGTCAGCTCTTCCACAGAGCTCAGAAACGATTTCTACTCTGGATTTATTCTAAACACAGTACTTCACCTTCACCAATCTGATAAAGAGGGTGAAATTCTCTTTCATACCACTTTCCTAAAATTGAGAAGAAATTCCAAGACTTTGGCTTCAATTAGAGAATTGGAACAGACATGCTATTCTCTTCTTACTTCTCCTGTGTCACCACTTTGACCTGCCTTCACTAAAACATGTTTCTGAAAATATAGAAGGGATAGACCAGAGAGAAGAAACTGACAAAGAGATTAGCAGAAAAAAACTGAAACACTAAACATGTGAAAAGCTAAATTAGAGCAGCGTTAGAGAGTAAAAACCATAATCAAGGTTAAAATGCCAGAGCCCCTGTTAACTTTAAAGTATATCCTAACTGAAATTAATATTGAGACATTGATTTTCTTAAAACAGTAACATTAGGAGCTCCAACATCACATAAACTTACAGCACCACACACTGCATTTTACTCAGATGCTGATTTATCAAAATAAGGTGGAAACCCATGTAGCGTTTCCACAAGTTGATCTGCAGTTGAAACCATGATTAGGGCATGGTGACAATAGAAATGTTACTTGAAATGCCAGAAAACAGATTTTCTTAAAACAAAAAATTCCTATCTGAAACTCAAATGCCCCTTGAAACTAATTATTTTTAATAATAATAGTAACAGAAGAAAACATTTGAGTGATGAGTAGGTTTTTGCATAGATCATGGTAATGATTTCACAGATATATACTGACCTCCCAAAGTTCTAAGTTGTATACATTAAATATATACAGTTTTTGGTATGTCAGTCATACCTCAATAAAGTAGCTTAAAATGAAACTAATTCTTTTCTTAGGAGTCTCAACTAGTATCATCAAAGATCTGCTGAGGGTGAAATTGGAAAAGTCACTTGTCTGGTGATCTTCCCCAAAAGAGTTGATTAGCCATGAGCTGCTAGAAATGTACTGCAAATATCCTCAGGGCTCCCCCTGTCTCACCCACCAGATGGCTGACCATTTTTAAAGACTCAACTACCTACATTAGGAATTCACTGTGATATCTGACTTTTCCTCTAGTCCACCTGGTCTGATGGGATTAATGTGTAAAGCATCTAAATCTTCCACCATTGTAATAACAACTGGAAACTGTGACCACCTACTCATACCCTAGTCTCACTGCTATCTTTACTGTCTCCACCTTGGCACAATTCAATGCACTTAGCCCTGAGCACTCCTCATGAGTCACTTCAGGTCCTATTAGCCTCGCTGACTGTTACACTTGATGTGCTTCAGCTACTGTGTTGTTAATTTCCAAGTTTCACATTTTGCTTCTCCTTCAACAACCCCACAAACAGAATGTGAGCTCCCCACCGAGGTGGCCAGGTGATGAGACTAGCTCCTGCCACAAATCTTCCTGCTTGCCCTGACTGTGACCTAGGACCTTCAAATGCACCAGTGACCTCCCCTCATACCTTTCCCTTGTGTTGCACCCTGACCCACAGTGTTGTCACGTCTCCCTGTGTCTTCACTCTCTCTTTTGGCTTCTCATGCTTTGTTGAGTCAACCTCCTTGCAGCCTCCCTGATATGATCCCTTCATACCTCTGCTGACTCTGTTTCTTTAAGACCAGAGAGTGTAGTAAACTATGCTTACCTGCCCCACTCTTATGCCCTCTCTTGGGGCCAAACCTGACCGGCCATCTCAATAGAATAAAAAATAATCTGATGAAACTAATCTGTCACATCATTGTATAAAAGTACAACCCAGCAGTTGCACCTGTTTGTAACATTGGACCTCACCTTCCTGCCTCTTATGGCACATCACAGAGATCTGAAGGGTCTAGCAGTCCACAAATCTGGAGTTTTTACTGTCCAGGGCCAACCAGACCCTTACACCCCTTTGAGAACCTAATGCTCTAAGAATCAAGTGTGACCAGAGTCTTCCCCCAAGGGTGCTCTAAAGCACGTGATCCGGTTTCCTCATGGTCATTCTGTGAATGAGACAGAGGTGTTTCCTGCTGGGAATCCCCTTCCAGACCAGACAGGCCTTACCTGAGCAGACTGCTCCAGTATCCTGGTCATGAGAGAAGGTGTCATTATAGTTTTTAAAATCAATATGAACACACTCAGAGAGACTCAAAGTTGATTCAACCTCTGTACTCTCACAGGAAAAATATAAAAACCAAATGGGGCCAAGTCTTGGTCCAAAATATGACCCTCTGGGAGCATCAACGGCAACTCCACATTCCAGGTGTCTGCACACCACATTTGCAGATTCTATGGGCCAGTACTCAGTATACACTGTGCCCCATTCTCCTTTGTACTTCATTTCCATTATCCCCTCACAGCGGTGGGCTCCATCCTTCAGCCTCAGCTCCAGAGCTGCAAGAGAAACACAGACACAGGACAGAGGAGAGATTTTAAGAGAGAGTGCAGTGGTGTGCTGATAAGTCTTAAAAAAAAAAAAAAAAAAACTCTCTGAGGGAAAAAAAAAAATCCCTGCATTTGTTGACTTTTATGGTATAAATATTCCCACATGGCCAACTCGAAGTTCCCAATGTTCCATCACCATACCTGGAGCAGGAAGGGAGGCACCAGGTATTTCTCAGGAGCCTGTAGAACGAGCTCCAGGAACACCACCGAGGACAGGCCTTCAGAGACTCTGGATGCTGCCCTCCCTGCTCAAGGCTACTAGGGCCCAGCTTCCCCATCTCAGTTACAGCTCATGGCCCAGGATCCAGGGAGAATCCTCCCTCTCCTTCCCTGTCCACAGGGAGCGTCTCATCCAGCTCAGGAACAGAGGGCTCAGGCAACAGGCTCTACAGTGTCCTGATAGTTCCTGCCACCTAGTGTTCACATCCTTGTGTAATCCCCACACTCGAATGTATCTAGTAACATGCACATAACAAATGGAATTTGGCAAAAGTGATGTGATGTTACTTAAGAGGTTAGGTTTCAAGATGACTCTGGTTTCCCTTTGGAAACCTATCTTACTCTCTCTTTTATTTCTGCTTTATTGACTATGCCAAAGCCTTTGACTGTGTGGATCACACTAAACTGTGAAAAATTCTGACAGAGATGGGAATACCAGACCATCTGACCTGTCTCTTGAGAAACCTGTAGCAACAGTTAGAACTGGACATGGAACAACAGACTGGTTCCAAATAGGAAAAGGAGTATGTCAAGGCTGTATATTGTCACTCTGCTTATTTAATTTATATGCAGAGTACATCATGAGAAACGCTGGGCTGGAAGAAGCACAAAGTGGAATCAAGATTGCTGGAAGAAATATCAATAACCTCAGATATGCAGACGACACCACCCTTATGGCAGAAAGTGAAGAGGAACTAAAAAGCCTCTTGATGAAAGTGAAGGAGGAGAGTGAAAAAGTTGGCTCAAAGCTCAACATTCAGAAAACTAAGATCATAGCATCTGGTCCCATCACTTCGTGGGAAATAGATGGGGAAACAGTGTCAGACTTTTTTGGAGGCAGCTCTAAAATCACTGCAGATGGTGATTGCAGCTTGAAATTAAAAGATGTTTACTCCTTGGAAGGAAAATTATGACCAGCCTAGGTAGCATATTTACAAACATAAACATTACTTTGCCAACAAAGGTCCATCTAGTCAAGGCTATGGTTTTTCCAATGGTCATGTATGGATGTGAGAGTTGGATGGTGAAGAAGGCTGAGGGCTGAAGAATTGATGCTTTTGAACTGTGGTGTTGGAGAAGACTCTTGAGAGTCCCTTGGACTGCAAGGAGATCCACCAGTCCATCCTAAAGAAGATCAGTCCTGGGTGTTTATTGGAAGGACTGATGTTGAAGCTGAAACTCCAATACTTTGACCACCTCATGCGAACAGTTGACTCATTGGAAAGACCCTAATGCTGGGAAGGATTGGGGGCAGGAGGAGAAGGGGATGACAGGACAAGATGGCTGGATGGCATCACTGCCTTGATGGACATGCGTTTGGGTAGACTCTGGGAGTTAGTGAAGGACAGGGAGGCCTGGTGTGCTGCAATTCATGGGGTCACAGAGAGTTGGACATGACTGAGCAACTGAACTGAATTGAACTGAACTGAACTTACTCTCTCTCTCTTGCTCTAATGAAGCCAGCTGCCACATTGTGAGCTGTGTATGGAGAGACCCTCATGACAAGGAACCAAGGGAGGCCTCTTGGCAACAGACAGCAAGAGAGTGAGGCTCTCAGTTAGACAGTCTCCTAAAGTCTGAATGCTGCCAATAACCAGGTGGGTGTGAGTGGTACCCACCCCTCATTAAACCTTCAGATGATTGAACCAGTGAGACAACATGAGTCAGAGGGCCCTGGTAATCCTTGCCGATTCCTAGCCCATGGAAATCATGAGGTGCTAGATGTTTGCTGCTTTAAGCTGTAGTTTTGTTTTGTTTATTTATTTTTGGCTGTGCTTGGTTTTTGTTGCCACTCACAGACTTTCTCTAGTTACAGAGAGTGGAGGCTACTCTTCATTGTGGTGCATCAGCCTCTCATGCTGGTGGCTTCTCTTGTTGCTGAGCATGGGCTCTTATCATAAGGGCTAAGATGCCAAGTTTTTCAGTAATTTGTAGCACAGCAACACATAACTAATGTAGGAAGGGATTATGTTAAGTGAAAGAAGTAAGACAGAGAAAAGCAAATACTGTTTGATCTCATTTGTATGTGAAATCAAAAAAAAAAAAAACAAATTCATAGATAAGGAGAGTAAATTGTTGGTTGTCTGGGTAGGGATGGGAGTGGGAGGAAAGGATGATGGTGGTACAAACTTCTACTAGAACATAGATAAGCCCTGGGGATGGAGTGTACACATGACTGTAGTTGACAATCATTGTTGTTTAGTCACCAAGTCATGTCCGACTCTCTGCAACCCCATGAACTTCAGCACACCAGGCTTCCCTGTCCTTCACTATTTCCTGGAGTTTGTTCAAACTCATGTCCACTGAGTTGGTGATGCCATCCAACTATCTCATCCTCTGTCACTCCTTTCTTCTCCTGCCCTCAGTCTTTCCCAACATCAGGGTCTTTTCCAGTGAATTGGCTCTTCATATCAGGTGGCCAAAGTATTGGAGCTTCAGCATCAGTCTTCCAATGAATATTCAGGGTTGATATCCTTTAGGATTGACAGATTTGATCTCCTCGCTGTCCAAGGGACTCTCAAGAGTATTCTCCAGCACCACAGTTTGAAAGTATCACTTCTTAGCGCTCAACTTTCTTTATGGTCCAGCTCTCACAACCATACATGACTACTGGAAAAGCCATAGATTTGATTATAGGGAGCTTTGCTGGTAAAGTGATTTCTCTGTTTTTTAATATGCTGTCTAGATTTGCCATAGCTTTTCTTCCAAGGAGAAAACATCTTTTGATTTCATAGCTTCAGTCACCATCTACAGTGATGAGTCCAAGAAAATAAAATCTGTCACTGTTTCTACTTTTTCCCCATCTTTTTGCCAAGAAATGATAGAACCATAACAAACCTAGTCAGTGTATTAAAAAGCAGAGACATCACTTTGCCAACAAAATCCGTGTAGTCAAAGCGATGTTTTTTCCTGTGGTCATGTATGGATGTGAGAGTTGAACCATAAAGAAAGCTGTGTGCATGTGTGCTAAGTCATTTCAGTAGTGTCCAAGCCTTTGTGACCCAGTGGACCACAGCCTGCCAGGTTTCTCTGTCCATGGGATTCCCCAGGCAAGAATGCTGGAGTGGACTGTCAGTTCCTTCTCCAGGGGACCTTCCCCACCCAGGGGTGGAAACTGCATCTCTTGTGTCTCCTGCATTGGCAGGCGGGTCCTTTACCCTAGCACCACCCGGGAAGCAGCACCGAAGAATTGATGCTTTTGAACTGAGGTGTTGGAGAAGATTCTTGAGAGTGCCTTGGACTGTCAGGAAATCAAACCAGTCAATCCTAAAGGAAATCAACCCTGAATATTCATTGGAAGGACTGATACTGAAGTTGAAGCTCCAATACTTTGGCCACTTGATGCAAAGAGCTAACTCATTGGAAAAAAAAAAAATGACCCTGCTGGTGTCCCGACTGATGGCACTTATCAGAGTTTATTATAATTTCTAGTTTTATTGTCCAGCTTCACTAGACTATCAGTTAATATGGGCCAGAGACCTTTATTCACCATCATCAGGGCCTCAGCATCTGGTGAATTGCAAAGGGTATGGACTGAATGCCCCACAAAGCCATCTTTAAATTAATAAATATTTGTGGAATGAAAGTCTAAATAAATTCTGAAAAGGAGGTTTGGAAATCATAAATTTAGCACATTTATGGCATTCAAATCAGTAAGAAAAGAAAAAGAAATAATTCAGGAATGACATTGGAAAAAATAAAATAAAATTAGGTAGAATGTCATATTATATATAAAAAAACTGACACAATTATTTAGTATTTAGCCAACACCCTCTTCCAACAACACAACAGAAGACTTTACACATGGACATCACCAGATGGTCAACACCAAAATCAGATTGATTATATTCTTTGCAGCCAAAGATGGAGATGCTCTATACGGTCAACAAAAACAAGACCGGGAGCTGACTGTGGCTCAGATCATGAACTCCGTATTGCCAAATTCAGACTTAAATTGAAGAAAGTAGGGAAAACCACTGGACCATTCAGGTATGACCTAAATCAAATCCCTTATGATTATACAGCAGAAGTGAGAAATAGATTTAAGGGTCTAGATCTGATAGATAGAGTGCCTGGTGAACTATGGAATGAGGTTCGTGACATTGTACAGGAGACAGGGATCAAGACCATCCCCATGGCAAAGAAATGCAAAGAAGCAAAATGGCTGACTGGAGAGGCCTTACAAATAGCTGTGAAAAGAAGAGAGGCGAAAAACAAAGAGATCTGATAGATAGAGTGCCTGATGAACTATGGAATGAGGTTCGTGACATTGTACAGGAGATAGGGATCAAGACCATCCCCATGGAAAAGAAATGCAAAGAAGCAAAATGGCTGACTGGAGAGGCCTTACAAATAGCTGTGAAAAGAAGAGAGGCGAAAAACAAAGGAGAAAAGGAAAGATATAAACATCTGAATGCAGAGTTCCAAAGAATAGCAAGAAGAGATAAGAAAGGCTTCTTCAGCGATCAATGCAAAGTAAAAGAGGAAAAGAAGAGAATGGGAAAGATTAGAGATCTCTTCAAGAAAATTAGAGATACCAAGGGAACATTTCATGCAAAAATGGTCTCCATAAAGGACAGAAATGGTCTGGACCTCGCAGAAGTAGAAGATATTAAGAAGAGGTGGCAAGAATACACGGAAGAACTGTACAAAATAGATCTTCATGACCCAGATAATCATGATGATGTGTTGACTAATCTAGAGCCAGACATCTTGGAATGTGAAGTCAAGTGGGCCTTAGAAAGCATCACTACGAACAAAGCTAGTGGAGGTGATGGAATTCCAGTTGA